>VUQR01003544.1:23339-82448 GCA_015108515.1 Hemichromis elongatus
AAACTTTGAAGCTAATGTTTGAAAAGTATTTTTTGTTCCTCCAGATGGGAAGCCTTACATCATTACGATGAAAATCTATTTAATTAGTGTTAGTGTCTCTGATGTGTCTTTAGACCAGGCGGGTTCAGAGCTCACAGGTAGAGATTTCATCAGTGGTCTTGTGTAGCAGCCTCAAATGAAGCCATTTAACGTGCCTGCTACAGGTGGAGATAGTGGCTGTTTGAACCTGTTCAGTGTACCTGTCTAACAGTGCTGACAGTTAGTTTGTACTATACTCATGCCTTTGTATATTTAAATTATTGTACTTATTTTGTAAAGTGACAACTAGCATGCTTCAGTCTCTGTTAGTGACAGTGCATTGAGTAGTACTGTACAAGTGTTGTGCTTAATAGCAAGCCATTTTAAAAATATCTGGCCTTTACTAGGTTTCCCTCTACGGGGAGAAAGATGAAAAACTATATTTTGTTAATTCTAATAATGTAAAAAAAAAAAAAATGTAAACTTAGTCCTGTTTTCTGTTTGGTTTGAGAGGTTTTATTGCTATGTATGTATAATTCTGAAGTCTTTTGTAACAGATCTCCTTGAGGCAGCTTTCTGTTTAATAAAGCAGACTGATTTCTGTCAAAGTAACAAAGCATATCTCAGTGTTTGTACCCTGAAAAATTCTAAAACATTTCGAAATGTCCAGAAGTGTGGCAGAATTTAAAAAAAAAAAAAAGAAGAAAAGAACTAAATGATTATAACGATGAATAACATTAAAGAAAATATAAATTTAGTCCAAAGTCGATATTTTACATAATGCCTTTAAAGCTACGTTTTCATTCCATCTGTAGATTTGTTTTCTATCTTTATAAAATGTTGGATTTATATTTTACCGAAGTGTAGAAGAATAGATCCTGTGAATAGACCAAACTAAGCTAATGGATTGCATGTAAAACGCAACTTGTACTTGTGTTTTTGTTTATATTGCTCTTTTGTAATCTTTCTACCTGTACAGAGTTGCTGGTAAGAACGGGGGGAAATACCTGGCTATGTGCACACAAATCGAACAGAATGACATTCTTGTATTTATGACTTTTCTCCTTTTTTTGTCAGTCACTTAAAATGCTGTACATTTTAGCATAAGAATAAATTATGATTGACCATGTACTTCATTGTTCTGCTTTTAATTTCAATCACGCGTGTCGCAGAACCCAGCGGTAGATTTTGAAGGTTCGTGGTAATCCGGGCAGGTGTTTTCTCTGAAATGATCACAAGGTTAAAAATGTGGCAAACACTGACATGTTCAGCGTGTTTAACTAAAGATGTGGAAGAGTTTAAGCTCTTGACTTGTAATTTCCTTAAGCAAACTTTGACATGTTGGATACTTGGAGCTGTCTTAACCCAACACTTGACCCGGAGTTGTCTTTCCTGGAGATTTTCAAGGACAAAGCAAAAGTTTAACTTGATTTGGACTCAAAATACTTATGAGTCGGGCTTTAATAAACCTGATTCTCGACTAAGACATTTATTCGGTGATCTGAGAGCCAACTTGCATTTCTTACTATGATTTGCAATTTGGTTTAAAACTGTTCCTGATATACAGTCATGTAAAAAACTCAAGCACCACCCCGTGATTCATTTGCTTGTAAAACCAGCAGCAGCAGCAATAACTTGAAGCAATCATTCTCTGTTTGACTTTATCATCTCTCACATCTCTGTGAAGGACTTTTGGCCCACTGTTCTTCAGTTCATTGAGGTTTGCAGCTGTCTTAAACTCCTGTCAAAGCATTTTAATCAGGTTGAGGTTTGGACTTTAATTGGGCCATTGCAACACCTTAATTCTTTTCTTTCTTAGTCTTTTGGAGATTTGCTGCTGTGCCCGGATCATTGTCCTATTGTATGATCCAATTTGGACCAAGCTTTAGCCGCTGGACTGATGGCTTCATATATTTGATATACAGAGTTTATAGTTGAATCAATGTGTCTTGGTCCTGTGGCTACAGAGCTCAAATCATGACCCTTCCACCGCCGTGCTTCACTGATGGTATGAACTACTTGTGCTGAAATGCTGTGTTTGGTTTTCTCCAAATATGTTTATGTGCATTATGACCGAACATCCCCACTTTGCTCTTGTCTGTTCCAGAAGTGTTAGAAAGTTGTAGTCTTTTTCTAACTATACGGTCATGCTAACGGAGGCCTGCAGAATCTGAGATGTGGCTCTTGGAGGTTTTTGTTTGCAATTTCTCTGACTTCTCTGTGAATTTATCAGGACATCAGCTCCCACATCAGCTCCCAGGAAGATGTTGTGAATAATCCTCACTGTGGAATGATGGATTATAAGTTGTGGGGGAAAAGGGCTCATAACCGTTCTGAGATTGATGGGCAGCAACAGTTGCTTCTGCTGATGTTGGCATTGTGTTTAGACACAGCTGAATGCTCCAGACCAAACAAACTGCCAAAACTTCTGTTTTATAGAGGCGCTCAAATTGCTGATGATTAGCAGCACCTGGTTGCTACTTACCCCTTACTTAACTTTTATTCCTTTGGAAGCAGTAAAGCTGTATTTAGTTTTCATAGGACTTTATTTTTTCACATGGCTATAACTCATAGCGGGACTTGGAGAAGTCTTAATAGCTGGGAACTGACTTAGTCTCCACTGACTTTAGGCTCAAACTAATCGGCCACACAATCAGCTCTCCCCTGCAGATTCCCCCCTTTTCTCCAGGAGGCTCTGGTCCAGCTCTCGCAGCTGCTTCAAAAAGCCCCAGTTAGGGATGATACGCCTGCGTTTTTTCACGTGCTCTATGGCATCAACCACCGTCATGTTCTCACAAATCATGAGATAGGCGAGGAAAAGTGTGGCGGACCGACTCCTTCCCATCACGCAGTGCACCAGCAGTTTATCTGCAGACGAATCAGAGAACAGATTCACGGCATGTTTCAGGCAATTTTCAGCCAAAATATTCGTTTTTTTTCCCCGTGCAGCTGTCTTACTCTGAGGATTGCTCAGCGTCTTCTGAATAAACTGGGCAGCAGAGACAAAATACTGGCTGAGGTCAAAGGTCGCGACATCTTCTGCTACTACACCATAGTATACAATGTCCATGTCACTGTAGTAGCCAGCTCCAGTGTCCACATTGTTCCACGTCCCCTCTGCTGCATTCAGGATGTGCGTAATTCCCAGCCTCTTCAGCTTGTACTTGTCCTTTGCAGTGTCCCTACAAGAAGCCTGTGTCAGTATACGTTTAATCCTGTTATTTTATTCAGTTTAGACATTTTATGCTTTTATAATAACTTTTTCTTACTTACTCATCCCCAATAAAGACATTAGGCCAAACCTCGTTGACATGAGTATAAGCCACACTCCCTCGGTTGAGGATTTTCTCCAACTCATAGCCCCCAGGTGTGGAATAATCATCCACTGGACTGGATTCCTCAGCTGCCCGAGTAACATTTATCTTTGTGCCAGTCTTTGACTCTCGAGAAGCCATTTTCTCACTGTGGCTTCCTCTCACACATGATTTATTTGCTTAAGGAGAAAAAGAAATGCCACATTTGTTTTTGTTTTTTTGTATTCCCCCACCTTTCACCGCCACCCCTCTCAAACTACTGTCATAAAACAGTACAGTTTTTTTTTTGTTTTTGTTTTTTCACACGCATCTTCAGCAGCACTCACCCGGAGATCGAAGCCCTTCGTTTTTCTTCCCGGGAATTTGGTTTTCATCATTCTGGCAGCTTGTTGTGAAGCAGCCCTTGAAGGCAGAACATGGTAAGGTTTTAGTTCTGGCAGGCTCAAGTCAGGGCACAGATTGTATAACCGCTCTGTGACGGGCATCAAATGCAGAGGATATTTTTAGGGCTGTGATGTGGCGGGCCCCTGACCTTAGCTGCCACGTTCTCTGCCTGTGGGGAAAACTTCCACCCAGCCAGTCCCTGCCATCCACTTCTGAACACACAACTTTAATCTCTGCTGCTGGCAGGAAGCTGTGCTTATCCAAACTTTGCACTTGCCAAAGGATACCCATATTCACTGGAGTAAACAGGGCACTCTGAGCTTTTGCTCAACCGTACGAGCGAGTCCTTGAAATTGTGTCAGTCTCTCTTAGGCTTTCTGCATATCTTTAGACGCTGGGAGAAGCTGTGTAAGCACAGCCTCACAACACCCGTTAAGGATGTTCAGCATCTTCTGGAGCCTCTCGGGGGCCAAAAGAGAACTGAAATGTGTCAGACTGTTAGACAGATGAGGTTTTTCACAGGATGGCACATGTCTTTGATTCCCCATTATATGATATGCACAGTCCATTCAGTGATCTAAATGGAAGCCCCCAAAGTGAGAGTGTGATGATGGCTGTATTGCAGGATGGCTAGATGAAGCTGCTAACATGTCAGACAGAGTTTTCACACCATCAAACTCCTTTATTTTTCCCTCATATCTTCATACTCTGCCATCATTCATTCTGACAGTGAAATCATTAAACCTGTGATATCCAATTCCTTTTATTTTGACAGCATCTCTCTCCCAGCAAGCTCTGGAGAGCATCTCTTATTAAGATGGCTTCAGTGTTTCATCTCTTTTCAAAGTCTGACCTGAATCTGTATACATGCTCAGAAAGCACGCTGGCATATTTTTGTCATCTTGTATCAAGACTCTTTAGACACATCACAGTTTTAACTGTACGTCACTGGATTGCAGCAGTTAAGACGTAGCATTTCGAGAAATGTGAATAAATAAGTGGAGCATTGTTTATTTATAAGCATGCGCTGTCTTTGTGTTGTTCCAGTGCAGCAGGGGTCTTGATCTTGATTGTGCCGCGCTTAAGACGTGAGCTTAAAGGGCCATGCTGCTGTTTTTTTGCACATTTAGCTCCTTGCGTGCTTTGCCTTACTGGCGACTGTTTTCAAATGCAAAGATATTTTAGGCAGTCAGGTCAAGTATGAATAAGTGGAGAGATGTAACATCTATGGCACTTTGTACTAGTCATCAGGGGCAGAGGTAAGAGGTGGCCAAGGGTGACCCTGCCCCTCCTCAGTCTGTTGTTCCTACAATAAACAACAGTTTCTTTTGTTTTTAATTAATCGAGGGTTATCTAAATATAAAAGAATGTCAAATAGTACTGTGCAAAAGTCTTCTGGAATTCCTTTTTTTCTTTTTTTAAACTTTCCTTTTTGTTGTCTTTTGTCAGGACAATGGGAACTACATGCAGTGAACGTGTACGTTAAAGCGTGTGCAAACATACATGAAAGTACAGTATTTAAGGCAAAAAAGTCAATATTTGTATTTATTCTTTCACACAGTCTGAAGTATCTTAGGGAAGTGTTCTTGTCAAATAGTCTCCAGGCCTCTCGAAGGACACTCAGAGCTCTTCTTTGTGTTTTTGCAGCTATTTAATCTGTTCTCTGTCAAGATGATCCCACGCTGCTTCAATAATGTTGAGGTCTGGGGTGGACTGATGTCATGACTGTGTACCATTGTGTGTTTTTCTATACAGATATACTTGTACTACATTTTACTACTTTCCCCTCATCACAACTGGTCACAACAGATGGCGGCTCTCCACAAACCTGGTCTTGTCCATGATTTCTTCTTAAAAAAGATGGTTTTTTTCTCCAAGTGCTTGCACATAGATCTGTGGCTCAGAGTTAATGTGTATAATGTTGAAGGGTGTTTACCTTGCAATATAAAACACCTTAAGACAGCTATTAGTTAATTAAAAAAAATAAAGAATAGTTTATTATTAATAACATTAATAGCTCAAACATGGTCCTGTTTGACCTGTGTAGTCTGCCATATTGAGCATTAATTGTACATTCATTTTTAAGTCAAATTATATAATAAGCAATGTTTTTATTTAGCTAATCATAAACAGTATTATATTACAATATGAGCTTTTGAAGGAATCAATTACACAACTCATGCATAAATGGGCTAATTGACTTTCATATTTTTCAATTTAAGGAAAACTGTGAGAGGGTAAAAAAAGAAAAAAGAAAAAAGAAAGAAAGAAAAGAGAAAAGAAACCACCCAGAAATCTCCAGTGATGGATTCTGGTTTGTAAAATGGAAAATTTTAGTGTGAAAAACACAAAGAGATTAAAAATACTCTTGTCTCAAATACAATGAGGTTCCATTTGTGTCAAAAATGAACCGAACATGACAGGATTGAGGTCTTTTTAACTTTCAGCTAACTTTATTTCAGTGTTGACAAACCCTTTCTGACAGGCAGACTGAATGCTCACCTGACAAAACATTTGTCTGTCAGTTCTACTTTGTGCGCTGCATGTTGTGTGTGTGTGTTTAAGTGTGCTATTATGAATGCTGATGTGTTGCTTGACTAAGCTAAGCAAAATCCCATCAAGCCAACCACCAGTCGGATTTTGTACATGGTGTTTTAATTCACTTATGATACGGGTGCCAGATGCCACCCAAATGGAGCCACCAGGACCATTTATATAGATATTTAATCTGCCCAGATAATATCAATTATGAATTTATTCAGAAACTCACACTTTTCCCTTTTTTTGACATTATGCGCTCTACTACATGAATAGGGATGAGTCCAACTCACGGAGCTGGTTCAGAAATCCAACATTTGGGAGGATGTTTCTGTGGCAGCACGCAACCTCCACAGCCTCCACCAGTGTGAGCCTTTCTTTGATCATGAGGAAGGCCAGTGTAAGAGCTGCTGAGCGGCTGATTCCCCGGGCGCAGTGGACGAGCACCTTCCCTGCACGGACGAAAGAGAAAGAGAAACAGAAACAATAAAGGGATTAATTACAACTGTGGGCCCAGCTCACAGTGTAACAGTCACAAAAGGTTCTCCTCACAGCAGAAATGATGACTTATGATGGCAAAAACACAGGTGCTGTCACAGCATTAATAGTGTTTACGTGTCTCTGTAGTAATTGCTCACGACTTTAACTCTTGTTACCATTTTAAATTGATTTTATTTCAAATTATTGTAAATGTTTGTGCAATGGGAAAAAATACATTTTAAGGTAAAAATAATATAAAATTGTAAAAATATTTTTGACTATAGCTGGAGTAGCTGGACTGGAGTCTCCACACACCACCTAGAAGGAAAGGCAATTATTTATGTTTTCATGCATTTATTATATGCAACAAAACATAAAATATCATTATTGTACATCATTTTTTAGCTTGATGGTGCATCATTTTTCTATATTAGGATGTGCTGGACTGTAACATATTATTACACCTCAATCCTTATGTGTTTATTTTGTCATGTGTTGCTAAAATAGACTGCTACCTTTTTGGCTCAGAGCACCATGAATAAAATCAGCCGTCTCAGTGAAGAAAGGGCTCAAGTCAAAATCTTTACAGTCTGGTGCTTCTACTCCGTGATACAGTATGCTGGCGTCTGCGTAGAAACCTGGCCCGGTGTCAATGTGCTGGGGGCCATCTGCAGCATTCACCACGTGTGTTATTTCCAGATTCGCTAACAGGGTTTTATCCCGAGCTGCAGCCCTGTAAATGACACGGGAGAGGCTATAAGAAATGTCATTTTTAGTGATTTTTTCTCGCCTGTGTGCAGATCCGGAAGCATATGTGTGCAAATGCATCAGCGGTGACTCAAATGTACAGATTTTATATTTGTCCCATCAGTTGGCCGAATGCGCCGCTTGTTTGCAGCGACAGTTTCACAATCAGATCACCATATTGCAGTTAGGGGCCCCCAAAGTGAGAATGTCACTTACGCATCTCCGATGTAGAGGTTGGGCCAAACCTCGTTGACAGCTCCAGTGGGGCGTCTGTTCTTCAACAGAAGGCTGAGCAGATCGCAGGTGGGTGGTGTCTGATACTTTGGCTCCTCCTTTGAGGTCATATCTGTATCTCTCACCTCAGTGTTTTTGTATAATTATCACTTTCACTCAACTCAGTACATAGATAAATAACTTTGCAAGATACTTTATGTTCTAGGATAGAAATGTTGATTATTTATTACTGCTATCCTGCTGGTGTTTCTCGATGCAGGCTTTTGGGACAGACCGACAGCAAATACTAACCTTACTGGTGCAGCTCGCGCCGTTTTACATCTGAGCTGGATATCAGTGTTGTTTCGAGGCTGAGCCCCACTGGAACGAGACAGCTGCACATACCAGAGACTGGGCACAAGCAGCGTGGACTATTTATTCCTCAGATGACTGTGACAGAAGCCAGGCTGCTTGTGCTGTGATAAATTCGACTACTGAGCCGTTGCAGTTTTAATGGTTGTAATAGTGCAAGTGATCCAAAACATGGTGGGGAATTAATGTCAGGTTGCCACACTGAATGAGCTCAAACCACAGTTTGAGCTCAGACCACAGTTTGAGCTGTTGCAGATGGTGTTGCTGTGTCTCTTTATTTTAAATAATCTGTGTAGAATAAATGAATGACTTCCTATTTCGCCCGATGCTGTCGTCCACAAACTACTAATGTCCTGTCTTTGATTGGATAGGTTGTTCTTGTCATTATTGAGAACACAAAGATTATATAAGCTATATTGGATGTAGATTTTCTGGAATGTATGTCTGAGTCAGTATGATCAGGATATTTTAAACTGCTGTGAGAAGCAAACCACACTGTGCTGTTGACAGGTAATATTTCGGAAAGCGTATGTTTAGCAGCTGCTTTTAAACTCTCCATCATATTTTGACATCTTCTTCAGAAAATTGAGTTTGTTGTGGAATAATAGATGCTAAAGTTTTACTATAATATAAGTTTTAAAGAAAGTTCATGAAAACACAAAATAAATTCCTCATGTTTCTGGGTGTGCATTTCATATTATATAGACTAAATAAAATGATAGATGTTTTAGAGGTATGGGTAAGAAGGTGTTTAAAATACTGGACAGGTAGAGAAGAAAAACAAAGAAGAATGGAACAATGTCTGAAGAGATGTTTGGACTTAATGCACCACAACAGAAAACTAAACCTAGCATTCAAGGACAAACTGCCACAGTGCTGGCTCTGAGACCCAGTTTTTTTGTGTTTGTTGGTTAATTTATATTCTTTGATTATTGTTATTTATGATTTGGGTCCCTTAATTGTTTTCAGCTTGTGTTATATTTTTAGTTTCTAGGATTTAGGTTTCTGTTACTTTGCCTTTCCTGTGTTCCACGTCTAGTCACTCTTGTCTCCATGTTCCCTCCTTCTCCCCAGTCAGTCATGTCTCTACATCTGTGTCAAGTCTGTGTCTTTGTGATTGTCTCCTGTTTCCTTGTCTCGTGTGAAGGGTATCTAGTTTTGCTTCCCTTGTCTCGTTATGTCTGATTAGTCCCAGCTGTGTTTCCCTCCTGTTTCCCATTCCCTCGTCACTCCCTTGTGTATTTAAGCCCCGTGTTGTACCTCTCATGTACTCTAAGTCTCTCCATATTTCTGGTTTTGATCTCAGTGCTGTGCTTCTAATTTCCTAGTGTTTTTGTTCTTAGTTTCTTACTCGTTTTTTTTGTGTGTGTGATTTTGTTTTTATGGAGGAGTTTTCCCAGCGAATCCAGCGAGTGCCACAGCACAGCCATGACACAAACACCTCATATCTATTGTACAGCACAGTGGTGGAGAGGTGATAATTTGGGCTTGTCTTACAGCCTCACTGTACTTCAGGATTTGTAAACCTTGCAGTCATTAAGTTGACCGTGAACTCCTCTATCAAAGTATTCTAAAATGAAATCTGAGACCATCTGTCTGAAAGCTAAAGGTTGGCTAAAACCAGACAATGATCCCAAGCACAAGAGCAAATCAACAACCGGAAAGCTGAAAAAGAAAAGAATGAAAGTGCTGCAATGACACAGTCAAGGTCCAGAAAGTCGTGAAGAAAATAATTACTTTAAGTCACTGATGCTAAAGGTGGATCTAAAAACACTGAATCATGGTCTGTACTTAAGTTTTGACTGTGAGTCGTCAAAGGCAAGAACTTAAGCATTTGTATGACTACCCTATTACACTAGTACACCCACTCACTCGCCATCAAGTAAAAATCGCAGTGTAGTCTGTGAATGTATAACTCACTGAGTGCAGTAACTTTAGTGTAGTTTCTCAAACACAAATGTCACCTATCTATTCTAATGCTTAAATATTTGAAGTTTTAAAGCATGAAAAAGTCTAGTGTATAAACGTTTGACTTCAGACAGAAGACAATGGCGCAGATAGGGAGGTATTTCAACAGTTAAATAGAAATGCAATCCCAATTGTCCCTTTGTGTCATACTTTTGGGTAATTTGAACTAATAATTTAAGCATGTCTTGTTCATATAAACTTAGTTGTTAATGTTTAAAAATCATGGTTGACAATTTATAAAATTTTCTTACCTTGAAGCCCTTTATATACAGCTCAGGTATCTGTTCATTATAAAAAAAAAAACCTTACTTTGATTTGTTCACAAAAATTCATTTTATCTTACAAAGCACAGACAATTAGGGGATGAGTTACATTCACATTGTCGCTCTAATGGACAGGGCTCAAAAATATAATATATATATAATAATCCAAATTCCAAATTTATGGACTGAAGGATTTTATTTTTACGTCCGCCCGTCGAAGCTCCTCGATAATCCCTGGCAGTGTAGCTTTGTGTCCAGTACTCGGAGCTGCTCCAAGAACCCGTTATTGGGAGAAATGTTCCTGTTGGCGCCCACAGCTTTGATGGCGTCCACCAGTGTCATGTTCTCATGGATCATCAGGTAAGCCAGAACCAAGGTGGATGAGCGGCTGAGGCCCATTGCACAGTGGACGAACACTTTACCTGCCAATTAGAAGGCAGAAAATCCTGACTTCCTGTTGATCATTTCAGAACGTAGGCTGCCTACCAGCCTACGCGCAATCAGTGGATTATTCTTGTGAAGTTTGTTCTAAATATCTAATTTGCAACTCCTCTGTGGATTAAAAACCTTGCACATCACAGGGAGGAGTACTTCTTACTCTCGACTAAAAGTTTTCAACAATGTTGCAACAAATGTTTCTACACACGGTAATCCCTGGTTCCTTATCAGGCCTGAGGATTAGGGCGCAGAGGAGCGCGTAATTGAACTGTCTTGGCTTCTGTGTATTTCTGCCGGGGATTACTGTAGGCCCCGCCACACACTGGAGCCCCCGATCAGCCAGCATGTGAAGAAGGAGGCCTCATCTTATTACTGTCATGTCAGATACTGACTTCACTTTGCATAACAGGCCAGGCAAGCACAGGCCACAAACATAATTGTGTAATTTCCATGTCCAATAAAAGTGTTGCTTACAAATTGCCAGGGCAATCCATTTAAAACCAATTTTCCTGGCCGAGGTCTGAGCTTATGAGAAGATTACCATGGGGGAAAGATATTAGCTTGATATTATGTTTAGTGTTTGATTTGCATTTTAATGACTGATACAACTGGGGTCTGCTGTAAATGGGAATTGACTGACGAATGTTTCTCTGCCTTGGCTCGTCTTCCCCGAGTTAATGTGTGAAAACGATAAAGGATACCTTGAGCGCTGTGAGAGCGCCTCACCTGTGGGAGAGCTCAAAGCGCTCTTGATGAAATTGGCCGCTGGGTAAAAGAAGGGACTCAAGTCAAAGGATGGCATGTCAAAAGCTTCGACTCCATGATAAGTGATCGTGGTGTCTCGGTAGAAGCTGGGCCCTGTGTTCACATTGAACTTCCCATCAGCTGCATTAAGCACGTGGGTGATGCGATGAGCCTGGAGAGTCCTTTTGTCTTTGGCTGCGTACCTAAAGGGAAAAATTACAATTATCTCTGCAATCAAACTAAACAAATGATGAGGATAAAGTGAAGAAAGCTAACTCGAGGAGAAGAAGGAAGATGGCAGGCAGTGGGGAAAAATATAGATCATTAGGCTAATTAACCGAATTTTTATAATATTACATTTTAATATGAATGATACAGAGAGACTGCACAGTGCAGTGGACGAGACACAGTCCCTGTTTTTGCCCTTTGTTGGGGGGTATTTTTTCCTCTATGGTTACAGATATATAGTAATGTGATGGTGATGATGATGAGTTAGCCTGTGATTTCGAACCCTGTGCAGTTTTGCTGTTCGATGCACACATTAGGCAATCTTTTGTGCATTCAGATTATGGCTCAAACCTTTTGTCTGTTGTGCAATATATCTGCCAAATATCCTAGCTTATCCTTCTTATACTTTATTTAAGATCCCTTCATCCGTGAAATGAAAAATAAATATTATGTTGTGATGTGAATCTTGTGTTACACTATATCCCAAAGGTGCTCTATTGGATTGAGATCTGGTGAGTGTGTAGTTCATTTGAGTACAGGGAACCGCTGGAAGCAGCCATCAGAAGATGGGTACACTGCAGTCATAAAGGGGCGGACACAGTCAACAACAATACTCAGGTACCCTGTGGTGTTTCTGTACTCCTAATGCTTCTAATGTTGTTTATGTCAAGTTTTGACCCTACCGGCCGAATGTTGCAGCAGAAATCGCGGCTCATCACACCAGGCAATGTTTCTTTTTTTCCTTTTTTGCCAGTCCAATTTTAGTGAGTCTGTGTGAAGTGCTGCTTCAGCTCCCTGTTTATAGCAGACATGAGTGTCATCCAGTGTGGTCTTCTGCTACCATGGTCCAAGGTTCCACATGTCATGCGTTCAGAGATGCTCTTCTGCATACCTTGGTTGTAAATGAGCTACTGTTACCTTGTTATCAGCTCAAAGCGGTCTTGCCATTATTTTCTAACTCCTGGGATCAACAAGACATTTTCTCCATGTGAACTGCCGCTCGCTGGATATTTTCTCTTCTTTTGGATCATTATTAGTCAACCTTAGAGACGGTGCTGTGGGACACTACTGGCATGTCCTATGCTATGTTCAAAGTCACTTAAATCACTTTTCATCTCCATTATGATGGTCAGTTCTAATTTTAGCAGGTCTTGACCATGTCTGTATGTCTAAATGCACTAAATTGCTATCACTTGATTGGCTGATAAGATAATTGCGAACAATTAGCAGAACAGGTGTGCCTAAATATTCTAGGATGAAGGCAAAATGTTAGCTATGTATCTAAAAATAAAAATAGACAGTATGTTACACAACAGAATTGATAAAACAGCTACTTTATTGTAAAGTTAGATGTTAGCATGTTAGCATAAGGCTACTAGGCACTATTCACATGGGTATTTGCACTTGGATAACTGTGGATACAGTTGGGATGAAAGCTTGTTAATGTTTTGCACATTAGTGTGATAACTAGGTGCTTTTAAAAAAAAAAGATACATTTTAATAATGTAAAAATAATAATGGCGCCTTTAATTACACGTGCACTCACAATCTGAGTCCAATTAAACAAGTACTTTATTACTTTATTACAAAAGCTGGTGGAATTGCACACATTAGCCATACTAAATTATTTCAGTAATATGTCACTCTCACATGTCTCCGATGTAGATCCTGGGATGAACCTCATCCAGATGGTTGCTGGTCCCTTTTTTTGTCCACATCAGCCTCTGGAGCTCTGAAGCTGGGGGGGTTTCATACCTGCCTTCTGCACCCTCAGGGCTCGCCAGGCAGCTGAGGCCTCTGGGCATGTCTGAATTCTCCACTTCTGCTTTTACAATCTTTCATTAAGAAAAGAATTGGTCGTTGCCCTGAAATTTGAACTGCGATAAAAACTGAGAACGCAATAAAAATGTATGTTTTACTGCACTTTGCCCTTTACTATACTTCAAACTTCAAGAAAGATGCTCAAAGAGTTTCAGGGTTCATCTGCATTTTCCACGAGTACGATTGAACTCCACTGAAATGTCTAATTGAAATGTATGCATCATCTTAGGTAACACCGAGAAACGACTGCAAAGTGCAGCGTGGGATTATAGTGAGGATGGTTAATTAGCAGGTTTCATATACAGGTCTGTAGCCTTTAAATACAGACTGCAATTATGACAATTAACGCACTCCACAGTAGCAAAGGATCGTATGATTTTAAGCTGACCTTATGATGCTCTCATTATTGTATCTATATAGCTGCACTGGGTAGATTTATTTATTTCCAGAGATGCAGAAAATTGGCATTCAAGGCCTATAAACACCTATAAACCACTTTTCATTTGCTGCAGGCAAGCCTAACCTGTGCATTTACAATTTACGCACTGAGCTCTAGAAAGACTCGCACTATGCAAACTGTATGCATTAGCATCCATTTATGCAGGTGTGTGACTGTGCTTGAGGCTGTGGACGTACGAGTGATGTGCAGGCATTGTTATCGAAAAGAAACTAACAGCAGCCGAGCTTCTTATTTGCATTCTCGCTGCGTGTGGAGACATAATGTTGCTCGCAGGGTTTTGAGACTTTTTGTCGTGTCCACAGGGATGAGTCATTGAGACCAAATCTGTTTTAGTGACCTTTTGTTTCGCTGCTGTGACATATGGAGGTTTACTCAAACGTCATGTCCATCCACGCATGTGCATTCTTGTTTATGTATCACACAGAACACGTGTGCACGAGTGAAAGGCTGCATCTAACGCAGTGCATGCTTCGTGCACACGATTGTGTGAGTTAAATGGTGTCTTTGCACAGGTACAACATGCGCCTCGCATACCTGGAGGCTCTTCTTTCTCCTCATTGATCTATAAGCACAACCCTTTCCTGCCTCCCACACTCAGGGGCAGAGAACTGATTTCCCTGGTGCGCATGTTGAGCTGCAGCACTGCTTTCATACCCTCTCCCCTTAGGCTAACCTGTCCTTCCTGCTCCACTTCTGTGTAATTAAAGATGCTATGTATGGGAAAGTGCCTGCGGTTAACATGGAGGGCAAATAAAAATGGCTTTTTACCTCCTCTGGGCCTCTTCTTGGTGGTTTTATGAATTACACTTCCCTCTTTAGCCTTTCAGATGTGGTTCATCTGGATTTGTGGGCCAATTAATAAAAGAAAAAAGTATCATAATCCGTCAGGCAATGCAGAATCACAGTGAAAACTAGCTCACAAGTACTCTGTCAAAATGTTTATCTTGCACATAAAGCTCTACTGTGCAATAAATTCACACACTTTAGATTATGAATATACGATTTCGCCTACATTTATCTGTAATCAATTTGTAAGAACACATTATCGGTTGACACTTGCCTTGGTTGGAAACGTTGCTTTTCATGGCCTCTCTGCACAACAGCTACATGTAGGTCGACAGCACAACTGCCTGCGTTCTCCTTGGTAATCTACCCTGCAACCTTTTTTGCTATTTTAACATCTGAATCTCAGCCCAAAATAATTCTGGCACCATATTCTGCATTCCTTAAAGGTTACCCGAGCTGCCAGCGCAGGAGGGAGGATAGGACACGGCTTTTTCAATAGCCAGAAAATTAGATCAGAGCTGCTTGTAGCTGAGTTTAAACCTGACTTCCCTGAGCTTTCTCTCCACTTTGAACTGTGTTTGAATCAACACTCGGTGTGAAAAAAGTATAGATTATACCTTTTTTTTTGGTGCAATTAGTGAACATTAGCAGAGATTTTTTCTTACTTATATCAGCAAAAATGGAAACTTGCATTAAAACTACAATATTGACATTCTGATGAAGTTTTAAAAACTCAGATTGCAGAAAAATGACACTAATATAGAGAGATGAGCATATACAAACATTTCTTTGTAAAAATGTCTGCATTTATTGTATGTTTCTGTAGCCTTGTGATATACTGACAAAGCCTACATCTAGAAATTGAACCTGTGATTTTTAATTCTGTGTATAATACCGAATATTCTTGCTTACTGTGACTGTTCGATTCAGAGAAACATAATAATTCAAAACAGGTCAAAATCATTGCTGTCAAGCTAAATAAATGTGTGTGTACCTTTGCCTCTACAGTTGATTTCATGGGCAATCAAAAGACCTGAAACCTTTTCATGCACAGCAGTGATCAACTGAACTGCCTTGACAAATACACCAAATGAATTTCACACGCTGTGAACAGTGATGTGTTGAACAGATGCTGTTGATTGATTCCCTCTTTTCTGAGTTACCTAGAGACTCTACTAAAATGTTATGCTTTGCAAAACATGTTCCATTAGACATTTGGTCCATTCATTCGTCGTACAAGAAAAAGAAAAACATCTCACAAGAAACGAGAATTAAAGACAAGAACAAAATCTAAATCTCAGTGTTGTAAACATTCATTGTCTTTTCCTGTTGTTATTTAGCTTGACATCAAATTTTTTTCCGCAACCAGACTGCCTTTTTGTTATTAAGACATAAAAACATAACCTCACTGCATTACAAATACTAGTTAGCAGGCGAATGAGGAGATAATACAGCTTAGCCTGTTATAAATGAAGAACACTGGATGTGGAGAAAGGTAATTAAAGCTTTGGCAATCTATTGTCATGTCAACAGCTGCTTTTGTTTAGTTGTCCATGTACAATACTGTGCGAACCCCTTAAGCCACCTCTCATTTTCTATATTTTAATAGGAAATTGGTAAATTTATTGATACATGTGCAAACATACATAGAGAGTGTGTACAATTCTAACGGGAAATATATTTGGTATTGCCGTCTTTTTTTCTTTAACACAGCCTGAACTCTCTTGAAATAATTTCTTTAATTAGTCTTCGGGAATAGTTCTCCAGCTGCTTTAAGGACATCTGAAGATCTTCTGTGGATGTTGGCTGCCTTTTATTCTGTTCTCTGTCGACACGATCCCAGTCTGCTTGAGGTCCAGGCTCTGGGGAGGCCGATCTCTGACTTATTGTATTTCATTGTGTGTTTTTCTATCCAGCTGTGCTTTTACATGTGAGGTAGTGTTTGTAGGATCATTGACATGCTGATGGTAAAGTATGTTGGTACTTTTATGCATTCAAAATTTGATTCATTTTGACAATATTTTCAACAATATTGGCTGAAACGCAGACGCTCACTGTTGTTGCTCTCTCCCGACCTCCTCCATAAATACCGATGCTAACGACTTTACATTTGGATTCATCACTCCATAAAACATGTTGCAAGAGTCTTCAATGGAGACCTGAGACATGACTTTCAGATACTGTTCATCTCATGTAGACACTTGCCTGTCACTTTTTTCACCTCCATTTGCCCAGTTTCTTTAACAATTTAAGGACACTCTGCACATAATGCTTAGATTTGTCAAGTTTTTGGCTAACAGTCCTCTGGGAGACACCTTGTTGGTGCAAAAATACAATTTTATGTCTTTCAAACTGTGCTATCTTTGGTATTTTTTTGTAGATTCAACAAAAAGAAATGGAAACACATTGTTTAGTTTTGCAACAGGCTGCTAGTAAGAAAGTGCCAAAGATACAATTCAAAATTGGTTCTTTGTTTTGTTGTCTCTTATTTGCCCAATACTGGTTCATCCCTTGAGTTAGATGTCTTTTTATGCTTAATTAATGTATAGGTCAGTGTTAAGGGGCTTGATAAGCAAAAAAAAACCCCAAAAACATTTCTCTGAAAATGATCCGTTTCAGTGACTGGAAATGAATGAAAAAGCAGCCAATGTCCAAAAAATTAAAACACTTTGAAAGACCTTCAGAAAGCCTGGAGAACGATTGCTCCAGGCCATTAAAAAAAATGCAAGTGGATGCAAAATATAAAGAAATGTGAGGTAGTTCGAGGCTAACATGCTTTAGTATTCAAGTATTATCATATTACTGTTAGCGCTAAAGTTTCGTGGTTATTGACAACAGCTAGTTACGATGTGGGTATGCTTATGCTAGCATGTTTATTTGCTACTCTTTAGCTAGTAATCATTTAGCATATAATCTTTATGAGCATGTATAGGCCTGTGTTAACATTTAAAAATCTCCTTTAATATGAAACTGTATTTCAGATGGTTTAGATGATCTATCTATCTATGCTTGTTTAGCATGGTGAACCTCATCGTAATAAAAGTAAAGACTAATGAGTGTGCAGATTTAGTCTCCTTCCATTAACATTTGAGTAACATATTAACATAAAAATAATCACTGATGGTTTATTCTGTGTGATTTGTGCAACTTTGATCTTTGTCAGTTTAAGCTATTCTGTCAGGGACGTGAACAGCTGAGTTGACAGAAAGTTACTCAGTCGAACCAAATTTCACGATGATATGTGTAAATTTTTCAGTCTGGACTGTTGGACCGACAGACTAGCTGGCATCATTATTCCCAGAAACCACCATGCAGCTTTGCGGCTGAAGATGTAAATGCCCCTTTTCACTACAGGATCTGACATGTCTTCTTTTTCTTCGTCAGCTGAAGATCCAGATCCAACAGCAAAGCCAGGAAATTCCTGTTGGGGTAGATGGCTCTTTTCTGGATCAGCTTCTGCAAAGCCTGTTTGATTGGGAGATGATGGTAGATCATGAGGTATGCCAAAACCAAGGTCGATGACCTGCTCATTCCCATGATGCAGTGCACCAGAACTTTCCCTGAAAAAACGGCCAAGATGAAGGGAGAGAGGGGATGTGAGGAAAGGATTAGTGAGAAGCCTCAGACTTATTAATATCATACATGACTGCCCGTCTCACGCTGTGGTCTTTCTTTTTCCCTACTGCGAGCTAAAAATAGTGCCTACAATTCACTCTTTGTTCATTTAAGGTCCCTTTGCAGACTGGGCCCAACTGTCTCTTTAATCCCAACCCGTCCGCTGCTTGATAGCTTCTTTGAAAAGAGCCATGGTCACATTATATAAATTCTGCAAGGTAAGACTCTTATTATTACAGCTGGCTGAAAATACACTTAAAGCTGTCTTACATTGTGCTGACAGGTGACATTGAAAGGACAGCGCGGTGGGAGAATTTGACTGGAATGAGTGGGTTTACTGTAATAAGGATTTGCAGAGTTAAATAAAAGATGTGATATACGGGGATTTGAGAAGGGAAAACTGTAGCACTTGTAATACTATATTAAAAGCCTTGAGGAGTCTTACCATCAGGTGACTTCAGAGCTTTGTGAATGAAATCAGCTGCAGACTGAAAGTAAACATCCAGATCAAAGTGTGTCGAGTCATCTGCTGGAATGCCACAATACACAAAGTCGTTGCCATAAAAGCTTTGGTTCCCTTTGCTGCCTCGCTTGGAGTGAGCAGCGTTTAATACATGAGTTATACCTAATTTCAGCAAGGCAGCCTTGTTTTGGGCTACTGCCCTAGCAAGACAAAGAGACAGAAAGAGGTTCAAGACTTATGGGAACTCTACGCATCGCAGCACAATGATTTTTATGCCAGAGTGAAACAATATGTGGAAGGAGATATGTCAAAGAAAACAGCCTTTGCAAAGCAACCAAATCATTTGAAATAAAAATACATACTTACACATTTCCTATGTATATGTTTGGCCACACTTCGTCAATCTGATTGAGGTGCAGTTTGCAAGAGTCCAAAAGCTTCTGCAAATCCTTCACACTAAGATATTCTTTTCTCTTGCTTCTCACCGCTGACATTTTAAAATCCAAATCCCTTGTCTTGGATCGATTACCGTTCCAAATGTTTGTTGTATTAAAGCGGTTCCCCGTCTTTCTCCGGCTCGAGATGATGTGTACGAGCAGGTGTTTATCTGCTATCACTGGACAGTTACCCAATTTAGTGCTTAACCTAGCGTGTAGTCTTACTCGTGCAGAGGGCAGAACAACAAACGCTGCAGCCGGGGCTTGTGCTTTTCACACCACGGCGGGACTGAGATTTAATAAGCCTCAAACAGATGAATCATTCCATAAATGAGCGATAACTGAATGCAATTGTGGGCGAAATGTTTAAGTTAAGTGATTATGCTGTGTGACAGAAAGTCTAGTGTAATTCAGCAGTTATAGAAGAGAAAGAGGGTAACAGCTTCATGCAGCTAGTTTACGCTCTGACACAAATATCATGTAAAAAGCAAAGTGAAAACTGAAAAAAAGTGAGAAAGGAGCTTTGCTGTGGGCTGTTCATGACATTAAACAGCCTCTCATACTGCGCAAATGTCTATTTTAACTCCTCTATTATGTTGCAGGTCAATTTCACCCATTTTAGCTTTAAAAAAGCTAATTAACTTCTCCCTGGCGCCATGAAATGTAATGACTTTTCTTCATTCTGAGTCATGAATGTGCATGTAAAATGTGGGTGCAGTGGTGTGTTGTTGAATACCAGTACCAATGTTGCATGCAGAATCAGTCAATAAATGTCTCCGGGTCATTTTTAACCTGGAGACGGTTATTGATTGATAATTCAAAGTGCCGCTTCTCCTTATTGATGACTCTACAGTGGCGTGAAAAGGTGAGGGGGAATAAATGCAGCCGAATATGTAGGTGAAACTTTAAGAATGTGATCCGTAACTGCTGGAGAAAGTGTAGCTTGACAAGCGTGGCGCGATCGTACGTTTGTTCCCCTTTGAGCTTTCCAGTTGAGAAGCTCTTTTGCAACCATTTTAGGAATAGTTATTCTCTACAAGAGACACTTAAGAATGAGCTCCAGACAATTCACCAGACACTAAAAATTTGCTTTTGTTCTCGAGAACAGCGGTAATGTAGAGGGAGATGTTTCTGAGCCGTTGGTGATTCAGGATTTCTATGAAGAGGATTCTTCTTGCTAAGAGACCATTGAAATCAAAAGACTGTCAGGCTGTATAGTCACTTTCGTCAGAGGAAACCCAAAGCACATTGTCACATTCCAAAGACCTGTGTTATCTGAAAAAGATCCCCAGCCTGCTAGGTTTTGATGCACACAGCCATCACCAGCGGGTATGGAGGGAGCCCATTATTCCTGAGACTCAGAGGCAAGGTTGAATCTTTATGAATTTATTTTTCTCTTCTAATGTGCAAAAAAGTTAGGTGTGCAAAATTCTGAACAGATTTCCAACTGCAAGGAATGCGATACAGGCTGAAAAGCCGCATGAAGGTTGCTGTGCTTTGTCTCGTTAATAAGATAATAAAACCACCACCGCTTGCTGGAAATGCCAGAAAATAAAACCTTGATCCTGCTAACACTTGGTTTTATTATTATTATTGTAATTATTGGATGACAATGGAGATTCAATTGCTAAAACCGCTTCTGACGTTTTCCAGGATGCATTTAACCAGGATGCTTTCATCATGTATCCCCATGTGCCCTTGAGAGGGATGCCATGTAGGGAAATATGCCATTGTCCTGTCCTGTGACGTTTTGACCTGCCAATCTCAGCAGTGATTTTATTTGTTTATTATTCCTTAGCTGGCCTAAGTTTAGCAAGTCAGGAGTGTGGGAACAGACCGACATAATATCTGTGCACTGGCTCTTTGACCTTCTAGAGGCAATAAAATTGAAGTTATCCATATTAGCTGAAATGACTCATTTTCTGTGTTGAACGTTGAAGCCACATCTGAAGAGTTCACTCTGATGCCTCTGTCTTTGTAAATGGAGGGACAGTAAATTTATGTGTATATCTAAGCGTGTAAACACTGCAGATAGTCAGATTAACAGCAACAGTATTTTGTCTATATCCACCATTGTATAAATTCATTTCATGTAAACAATAATGTGGTGCACAGCGTGACATCAAAAAATGCGCACACCTTTAACGTTGCGTGACTAAATCTCAGTTTTTCTCATCCACACCTAAACCAAAAACTGAGTTTTTTTAAAAATTTCCAACCTGGCAGGAATTTTTTAACCCAAAATGCTTCTCATGTGTAGACACGAGGCCCAAACGCATAGAAAAAGCTGCGTTTTCAAAACTCCTCGTGTTTGTGCGGACGTAGCCTAAAACACATTCAAAGATGGAGCATAGACTGGATCAAAGAGCCTAATGTTGATCAAGTTCCCCATCTTGATCTAATATGTAAGCTTTGCTACAGTCATGAACGTCTCATCTGTTATCTGCAGTCATCTGTAGCATTTGCTTTAAATGATGATAACATTAATCTGTTGTTTACAGGTGTTTAGTCATGAAGCACCACTTGAGAAGAAGTGTGGATTTGACCTGACAAGGACATTACTTCATGAGAGTTAAGGGATCACAACAACAAAGACTTTGAAACCAAACCATATGAGTATTAAATACTATATCTGACAATAAAGCGATTCCAGGGTGCACGTCAGGGTTTCAAAATAAAAGTTTTATGTAAGTTTTTGTACTTACTAAGAAAAAAACACCCGAGCCAAAATTTAATTGTTTTAAACACACTGCAGATTAATTTCACCTGCAGCATAATGGATAAAAGCTTCTTCAACACAACACTAAGGCTAAATAAAAACTATATCTCATTTTCAGTCCCTTAAATTGATTCTGCCCAGAGGAGAGTTCATTACATTGATCTCTTATTAAGACGAGGGTCGATATTATATAGAGAGGCCGCATAATTCACATCAAACACAGCGCCAGAGTTGTCGGGGGAAAAACATTTGATTAGATTCCATTCCTGAAACAAACTGATTAAAGTCAAAGCACAGCATTTCCTTCGACTGACACAGTCATCAAGTCTCTCATTTGTCTCGAGAAAAAGCTGTTATAAGGTTATGTGCATCAGAATATCTTTATTTTTTGAAGCGGTCATGAAGTCTTTTGCAGTTTCATATCCAAAGCACGAAGCTGTTTAAGAAATCCTCTGTTTGGGAAAATCCACCTGCGATCTTTGACCTTATTGATTGCATCTAGTAGTGTGTAATTGTGGTGGATCATTAGGTAGGCCAGGACAATGGAGGCAGACCTGCTCACGCCAACAGCACAGTGGACTAAAACTCGAGCTGGAGAAGAAGGAGAAGGAAAATATCACGGTGACCATAAAGAATGTGGTCGATAAGGGATTTTATTCTGGATGAGATGAGTGAGAGGTCGGCGGAGGCTGACATTAAACATGATGGGTATTTACCACTAGTCGTGTCAAGTGCGTTATGAATATACTCAGCAGAGGGAAAGAAATATCGAGAGAGGTCAAAAGATGATGAGTCATCTGCAGGCACTCCATAATAATCCACTGTGGATCCATAGAAGTAGTGACTCCCCTGACAGTGCGTCTTCCCATGAGCTGCATTCACAACATGGGTGATTCCCAGCTTCCACACACTGTAGCGATCATTAGCTACTGACCTACAAAGAAAAAAAAAATCAGTCTTTCTGGTTATAGATCTAGTGCTGATTATGTTTTGTTCACCAATTTTAAAGACTTACATATCTCCAATGAACAGGTTAGGCCAAACTTCATCCACGTGATTACCAAACCTTTTACCTCCATACAAAATCTTCTCAAGGTCTTTCACAGAAGGAGCGACAGGAGAAGCTGCACTATTTTCCTGCAGATTGTTCATTGTTGACCACATGCATATTCCTACATATGATTTATTCTCTCAACATTTATTTTCAAACTGTTAAGGCTCACTGAGACCATGCTGGCAGCCACTGACAAGGACAGGTGTTGCTGTTCTAAAATTAAAACAGTGACCTACCTTACTCTGAATGTAGGCCAGCTTTACATCTCTAATTTTTTTAAAAAGTACATTTCATATCAAGTCAGAATTTCTAATTTTGTTGTTTTCATTTGGAAAAATACATATAGTTGTCGACAGAAGTTTACACACACTCATCATGGACATTATTGTCCTTTGGGGTTTTTAATGATTTCTTTAAAGTGTTGTTTATTCAGGGTGGAACGATTGTACAGCATACATTTTAATCTATTTAAAAAACAAGAATTGAAGGCACACGTTTGAATCTATTTAGGATATTCTCCAATTCAAACAGGGCCACAAGTATACAGGCGGGCTCAAACCCCAACTAATTCTGATTTAATAACCAATAACCTTTTGTCATACATACCCTTTTACATGTAAGAACCGTATAATACCACCTATTCACCATAAGGTGTCACTGTTTCACTGTTGTTCAGCGTTTTCTTTTAGCGTGCGCAGCTCTTCTGGACATTACCACCTTGTGTTGTCAACAGGACTCCTAGCTAGCGCAAAGCCTGGGCGTAATGATGTCCAGCAAACTCGTGTCACTGAAGCAAACGCTAATAAGATTTCTTCTGATTCTTGTGAGATGTCACTTCGTTAGTTAGCCGGATATATATATTCCGTGTCACCTTCTGTTACATCTCTGAGCTGGTGAGTGACCGCAAAGCACACGCATTGATTGAGCTAGCAGCAGTGAGCTAGCAGTCTTTAGTATTAAGCTGAGTTAGCCCCGTGGGCAGGGGTGCTCGTGGAGAAGGAGAGGATGCTTTCACGTCTATCTCTGGCGTCTTTACATACTAATAGGACAGATAGTTGCCTGACAAAATACTGAGATAAGTTAATTTAGCAGTCAGTATACAAATAGCCTCTAAGTCTGGTTTAAATGTTAGTCAGATAATGGTTATTGCAGGTGGAATGCAGTTACTGGATAGTTTATTTCAATTATTTTTATCAAATAACGCAGAAATGTGTGGTTTTGTTGTCAGTCCAGGGAGCAGACTGTTGATGTAATGTTTATTTCGATGAATAATGAATTTAGAAATAGAAATAATATCTTCTAGTGTGAATAGGGCAATAATACCACACAAATAGGTATTATTAACTAGCACATTAGGCTTTAATTGTCTGTTTGGACTGGAGTAACATGTAGCTGCTCCTTCACTTACATTTTAGGGTGTGGTTTCCATTGTGCCTTAGGAAATCCTTGCCAGTACTTGCGTCATGTAACTGCATAAGTTGTGAATACCCAGATTTCCTGTGTACCTCAGAATTTGTCTTAAATTTGTTTATCACCTATAATTTTGTCACAAACTGAATGTGTTTTCTGTCTGCACAGCAGTCTTGCATAGTATCTTTAAAGTTAGTACTGCTGATTCAGAGCAGATAAACTGTTTCTTAAACTTCTCCCGAAGATTTTTTTGTTTGGTGTTTTCAAAGCCAATAAGGAACTGATACTGCTGAACTTATATGTCTCTGTTCTTCTTTTTAGCCTTTGGCGTCAGGAGGAAATGACCCAGCTGAGTGTCCGTCGCTGGACGCCTAAGCACGTTGCCAAGTGGTTGAAGGAAGAGGGCTTCTGTGACTATGTGGACCTGCTGTGCAACAAGCACCGACTGGATGGCACCAGTCTGCTTGCCCTCAGCGAGTTCGACCTCCGCTCGCCGCCTCTGGAGCTCAAGGTACTGGGGGACATCAAGAGGCTGATGGTCTCCATTCGTAAACTTCAGAAACAGAACATCGATTTGTTGGAGGAGCTGGGTCTGCCCTATGATGGACACTCTCCCACTGGCTCCGGAGGCAGTCTGGACTGGTTGTGTAACGGAGACCCAGGGAGAGACTGCGACAGCACTGACACAGCACCAGTGGGAGAGGAGTACCACCAGTACACTAATGGAAAGTACAAGCAGCAGATGCGGCGCCTCGATCCAGAGTACTGGAAGACTGTGCTTAGCTCTGTCTACGTAGTGTTTGTGTTTGGGTTTACATCCTTCGTCATGGTCATCGTGCACGAGAGGGTCCCTGACATGCGCACATACCCTCCACTGCCAGATATTTTTCTAGACAGGTGGGTGTGATCGCTCACAAGCGATTTCTTAAATCTTCTTACAACAAAAACGTTAATCACCTCTAAAATTCCACAAACAACGCTGTTTGAGTATGACACCAACTCGCTGACATTATAACTGCCCTAATTCCTTGTAGCGTGTTTCTAATATTGTCCTCATATACTCCTGATGTGCTAGCTGAGGTTCAAAAAGACCTTTGAGAATTGTTTATAAGGTGACCTACTTTTGTTTATGACCAGCTTTGGGCATTTCATGAAATGAAAACTTACCAGGAGAGCTTATTTCAAGGAATTTCCAGTGTGTGTTTTTGGCGAGGTAGTAAGGCAAATTATTAAATAAATATCTTGGAAAGACAGTTACATCAACATCTAAATGCATTGAAATGATTTATTAAAACTAATTTACCAAAACACCAAATTGATTTTCTGTCATGTTTGTTGTAAGATGTTAAGCAGCATCAGCTATAAATGCGCACTTTAAATCTGTTATTTCAGCACTGATGTTTTCCTTTTCCACAGTGTGCCTAGAATACCCTGGGCATTCGCCATGGCCGAGGCATGCGGAGTGATCCTCTGTAACATCTGGATGCTGGTTCTGCTGCTGCATAAACACAGGTCGGTAGCTGCTCTGAAAGATCCCAGGAATCTGCCAGAAGCACAGGAAACTCACATTTCACTACTTGTAGGTCCATTCTCTTGCGGCGGATGTGCAGCCTCATGGGCACGGTGTTCATGCTGCGCTGTATCACCATGTTTGTCACTTCGTTGTCCGTTCCAGGACAGCACCTGCAGTGTTCAGGAAAGGTAACACATCTTTTTATTTTCTCTTTTTCTATGTATCAGGTCTCTTTGCAAGATTAGAGTATTAACTGTTTTACTTCTTTCCTTCTAGATGTACGGCGACATGTGGGCCAAACTACAGCGAGCTGTGGCCATCTGGAGCGGTTTTGGGATGACACTAACAGGGGTTCACACGTGCGGCGACTACATGTTCAGTGGCCACACTGTGGTCCTTACCATGCTCAACTTCTTTGTCACTGAATGTAAGTAGCTTCTGTCTCTGTTTTCAGTGAGGAACAAAACACACTTATGCTTAGACGAGTTGAAAAAGACCTTGGAATAACGAAATTATAATTGGCAAATGATCAATGATTTTAAAGGTAATCCCTCAAACCTCTCATTTTGTAAGTAAACAAACATTTTAGACATTAGCTAACACATGTGATAGAATTTGCATGTTTCTAGGTTATGGTATGCCAAATCATATTAGTCCATTAGCCAACAGCTAACTGATCTGATTTATTTGAAGAGTTTCAGTGAGGTGTCACAACTCATCATAGTACAGAAATGGCATAAATGATAGTCACGAATGATTTTCTTGTGGCCACTGACAGTGAACTTGTCTCTGTTTGTCCTGCTAGATGTCAGTGCAGTTTTCGACACTATTGACAGCAAAATTTTATTACAGAGATTAGACCGTACTAGAGGAATTAAAAATGCTGCACTGCAGCGGTTGGACTCATATCTATCTAACAGACACCAATTTGTTCATTTAAAATGGGGAATCTTCTTCACACTAAGGTTAATTATGGAGTTCCACAGGGTTTTGTGCTGGGACCAACTCTATTTCCATTATACATGCTTCCCTTAGGCAGTGTCATTCGAAGCATAGCATACATTTTTGTTGCTGTGCAGATGATGCTCAGCTTTATTTATCCACAAAGCGAGATATGACACATGACTTAGGTTAACTGCAGGAATGTCTTGCAGACATAAAGACCGGGATGACCTCCAATTTCTTGCTTCTAAATTCAGATAAAACTGAGGGTATTGTACTTGGCCCTTAACTTCTATAAATCTGGTTAAACATGCTGTGTTATAAGATGCTTGCTCTGGATGGCAGTACCTTGGCCTCCAGTAACAATGTGAGGAAACTTGGGAGACAGTTTTTGCCATAAATCACATCGTAAAACCCATTTTTATTCTTTGGCTTTTAACCTGAGTGAGACTTAGTTTCTCTTTTAATGAAATTGGTTATTTGATTAATTATTTTACTTTTTATTTTATTTTGCTTTGATTAATATCTTATGTCATTTAATAGATCCAATGTACAGCACTTTGTGTCAGCTGTGGTTGTTTTAAAGTGCTTTATAAATAAAGGTGATGATGATGATACTAAAAAAATGTATAGGACAGGTGATTTGGTTCTATATAATTAAAATTTTGATTTTATTTAATTTATTGTTGCGTTATTAATTTCAATGCATTTCATAATCCATTATCACCATTATTATGTACACAGTACACTAAACCCCATAGTGGTAGTAAATCGTAAAGCAGACCTAGATTAGCCATATTTGGAGACAGTGTCCCTTTGTTGCCATCCAGTGTCCGCCACCAGAACTGCAAGTATTTTTTTGAAAATGAATAATAAACCTATTATGGTTGTTTCCATTTAAATATTTTTAGTCTTTGATTCTGCTAGAGAAACTTTGTGTGGTTCATCCTCAGTTCCACTGTCTGTAACAAGCCATTTCAGCTCATCGTCCTGTAGCTTTCTTTCTGATTTAAACAGAAATCTCGAACAGTAGGTAGGAGTGGCTGAGAGCTTTGTGCCTTAGATGAGCCACAAGCAAAAAAAAATTTTTTTTTACAGTAAATATGTGAATGAAAATAACTTTAACAGACTTAACAACATTCTACATTTCAGAATGGAATCGCATAAAGTGCTCAGTAACGCTCTTCCTTCTTTGTTTTACTCAGACACTCCAAGAAGCTGGAATTTTATCCACACTTTGTCGTGGGTCCTCAACCTCTTCGGCATCTTCTTCATCCTGGCTGCACATGAACACTACTCCATTGACGTGTTCATAGCTTTCTACATCACTACCAGACTCTTCCTGTACTACCACACCCTAGCCAACACTCGGGCCTACCAGCAGAGCCGGAGAGCTCGCATCTGGTTCCCCATGTTCTCCTTCTTTGAGTGCAATGTCAACGGGCCGGTCCCCAACGAGTACTGCTGGCCTTTTTCTAGACCCGCTGTGCTAAAGAGGCTGATTGGATAATAAACAGCCCGCAGCAGTACTGATAGACACAGACTGTGTTCTTTCGTCTGCTTTGTCAAGTTGCCAACTGAGGCGGTGTGCGACAAAGACGCCTGATATGAGCCGCAGGAAGGCCTGATGGAATACACAGAGCCATATCCTTTGAAATCTTAGGATTTAGCTCCTAACCTGCTTTTATTGTCTTTTTTTTTTTTTAAACAAAAAAACCTGCAGAGTTTGTAAACGGCCCCATCCTCACAGAGGAAATAATTTTATTTGGCACAAGTTTCATTTTACAATACAATGACATCTGTTACAGACTGTTTGGACAGCAAGCAAATAATAAAATAAATTCTTATTTAAAAATGCATCTAAACTTTTACAGGAAACTGCCGTTTTCTGTGCAGTTAAAATATCTGGATCTGGATTCTTGAGAAGTTTTTTGGTCATATTCCACATTTGAGTTATAAAAAACGATGTATCTGTATGGACCACTGTTGAAGCAATATGTACAGATTCATATTATGCTATATAGAAAAAAAGATGTCACCATGTTAAACATTTTGTTCAGTCTTGTGCATTCCTTAATAACACGCTGACATTTTGACAACATTACTGAAGACTGACGCAGACATTCAAGGGTCCTTTTAAGATAAGCATCATACACCGAATCCTGTGTCTTTACCGATGACGTCGCCTGCTATTTCCTAGAAAATATGCATTTAAATAAATGACTTTATCAGCCAAAAAGTTAGAATAAAGTTTTATCCAGCTGTCTTAAATATAGTTCCATTTGCCAATTACCTTGAGTGTTACTGTGATACATTTCTCTGTGAAGAATTATTCCAAATTGTTCATGTTTACTGTTGAATATATGTATAGTTTTTTTTAAGAAGTCCCCATATAGTGTAAATTACTAGATAAGACCAAGTGCAACAACCTTTTGTTGATATTAATCCTTTGACGTTAATATGTAGTCAACAAATGCTGCAATTTGTATTTGTTTAGATTAATTTATTTCATTTTATAAATGTCAATAGGTATTTTTATATTCTGTGTACAAGGTTGCAGCAATGTGCACATAGAGAAATATGTTTACAGTTGCTTCAAACTCTGTATTCATTGGAAACACGATGTGTTATTTAATTTAAATATTAAAGGTTGTCCTGTACATTTCATTGAGTGAATCTTAAAAGATCATCGTCGTTGCAGCATGTTAGGAACATGATTCTGAGTGGATGTGTTGATAGTTTTGACACATCCCTTTACTGAAGAAGTAGGATGTGTTTTTGTGCTACTGTAGAGCCATAAAACTTCTTGTCCCAACAGTCATTTCAATCATTAAAGAGCTGAAACAGGACTGTTTCCGTTCCTTTTTTAATTATCTATTTATTTTGCTTCACTTGCTCTATGGCCACCCGGGGAGCGTGCGCTGTTGCCGGAGCTTAAGACCAATCATTTGGAAAAGTTAAATGTGTAATTTATTTTTACGGACCACTGCTTTAGGTGTTAAAGAGCGACTTGTGTTGACATGGTGGTAACATGAAGTATACTGCACCCTCAGACAGGAATCTAGCCTAACACAGTTTTCCCCTCTTACACCGAGCCAGATTGTCAGGGTGCTCCAACTCCAGGGCATCATTATACAGTCAACATTTTAATTTGTCTAGATAAAACTCAATATGGGCTTAAAATGACAAAGTGGCAAATTACAAAAAAACATTCAAGAAACTCTACTATTGAGTAAGTCCAACAAAAAAAGAGGGATAAACCATATCTTTATGTCTTAGTGGAAGTCAATGGGAAAGATACTGGGCTATGCACAGAGCTGCTCTGAGCCTCATCACTTGCTTCAGAGGCCTCAGCAGTCTCTACCTGTTCATCTGGCTCAACATCTCCAGCATCACATAGTCAATTGCAAGGCATGCACTGCTTGCACTGCCGGAGCAGGTCCTTAATGTCTTTACTCATTGTGGGCCAATAATAGCTCCTCCTAAACAGACTGAGGGTGCTCTTTGCATTAAAATGCCCTCATGTTCATGTTGGCTCTTGTATACCTTATGTTGCAAGGGCTCTGGGACAATGAGCTGCTGGATCTCTTCCCCATCATGGAGCCCTTGTGTGTATAGCACACACTGATAAAGACTAAGGTGATCAAGCAGCTGGTAAAGTCGCCTTGCCTCAAGTGCTGATGTGTGAAATTCAGCACGGCTCATTTTGGTGCCCTTCCCAACCGTCTAGTACACCAGCCTAATAATGAATCAGTTTTCTGTGTTGTCTCCATCTCCAAACTCTGTCTACTGATAGCTTTCCCTGGGGTTGACTGTACTTTGGTTTTCAAGACAGTTTCAGCATTCTTGCCAGATCTGGCAGGCCAAGCCTGCACGCACTTAAAAAAATATCCTTATCTGTGTCCTCCCTTAGGAGAACTGTCACTCACTGGATAGCTTTTCTTTTCCCGATCAATCTCAGTAAACTGTACAGATGGCTGTGTGGGAAAATTCCAGTAGACTCAGCAAATGCTCTCTCTATATGCCTGCAGTTAATTAGATAGGTACAAAAAACGTTCTTTTTCTTAAATTACTGGCACTGTAGGTCAAGAATGTACCTAATAAAGTGGTCCACGAGTGTATCCTATTATCAAAGACTTTTTCTTTTGTGAATGATGGGTTAGATTTGGTGAGCGGCACTAAAGTAGTACGCATAAGCCCATAGCTTTCAGTAGTATATAGGTTACCATGGTGATTTAGAGGTCTTCCACTTGCCTGGAAGACCTCTGGCATTTGTAACGTGAAAGTCGCTTTTTCAAAATTCAGTTTCCTGCTGTAAAATGTTATCATTTATGTCTAAATTAATATCCACGATATAAACAATTACTACGTGATTTCTATTTAAGTCGGGCACAAAACGCATACCTATATTTTCGGGTCCTGCGGCGCCGAGGTCAGCAGGTTGTTTGCTGCGGTGTCTCCTCCATATCGTCCTACACCGGCTGTACTCGCTCATTCCGCAGCTTTTCTTATCTGACAAGTTAGCGGGTTTGAAATAAAGAGAAGAAACTCTCGGTAAGTAATAAGCCGAGTATTTACACAGGTTATTCGTGTTTTATTTGTCGTAGTGCAGGGGGCACCGCTGTCAGACATCCTATTTGCTAGCTAGAAAACGCCCCCTACCCATAGACTGTATGTAATTCTATTTTATTCCCTTACCACACGCTTTTGTTGAAGCAGAGTGGCGTGTTTGCAAGTATTTGCATGGAAAAGAAATATATATTCAACTAAAACTCCTTAATTGTGATAACGTCTTTACATTAAAGCTCAGTTCACTTATTGAATCTTGTGACCCTCACTTAGTTCCCCCCCCCCTACCATTTAAACCTCTTTTGTATGCAATCTTTATAGCGTTTTGGCTTCTTAACCAATAGCCTCCATGCTCTGGTTACTTGAAAACGTCGGTCTAACCTTGAGAATAAGGTGACAGACACCTGCACTGGTGTCAGTTAAACACAAAACTATTCAAATAAAACCTTGGAGCTAAAAGATAATTGACAAAAACAGTAATTGTAGCCAAGGCTTTAAAATTGTATATCTTGTTTTAATAGCTAGGATTTTACTACCTTTCTCTTAGTTAGTTTTGGTTGCATGAGCAATTCACTGTTTCACCATCACTGAGTTTAAAGTAGTTGAGAGTAGGGGAAGAATTTAAAAATATTTCCAATTGTTATATTTTTAGTTTTCCTCTCCATTAGACTGCAACAGCTATCACACTTTACACATGCCCATTTTGCCCATGTCTATACATATGCTTAGTTTTAATACTTTTATTAACTAACTTTTAAAAACAAGTTGATTTTTATACTCTTGTGTCACCATTTACATTTGCTTTTCTCTTGTGTAAATAGGCAGAATGGCAGTCCCACCAGCATATGCAGACCTGGGCAAATCAGCAAAGGACATCTTCAATAAGGGATACGGTAACTGGAAGAAAGATAAAAGGCAGCTTTATAAGTGTGTATTTGCTGACCTGATGAGATCAGGTCTGCGGCCGGAAATGCCTTTTACAAGCACAGGAAGTAGTATCTCATGGTCATTGTCTTTACAGGCTTTGGGCTTGTCAAGCTTGATGTGAAGACTAAGTCTTCAACTGGAGTGGTGAGTTTAACTGTAAATATAACATCCAGTATTGGAATGTAGGTAATGTATACTGATATTATCACAGATATGAAATGTCAACACAAAGGTCAGAAGGTAATGGGGCTGCAGAACCTAAATGGTAAACAAACATTACAAACTTGAACATGCATTTTATCAAATATCTGGTTCCATATTAGTGCTGGGCAATATGACCAAACATTTGTATCAAGGTACTTTTTTTCTTGCATACTCTTGCACCTTCACTGCTGCATAACATTGTATTTTTATTATTATTTGCATAAATGGGCGTTTCTGTATTTGTGACAGTGGCTCATTCTTCTGACGAGATTTTAATATCCTCATAAAAAGAGAAAAATCGTAAATAAATTAAATGTGCCACTGTTCTGCTAGCAAGAGGGAAAGCCAGTAAACTGCAATACCAATTTTGTTGCAACATAAAGTCAGCATCTGGCTTGTTTGTGTTGATGTTTCCACGGCAAAGCCATGAAATGTGGGTTTGAAACTCAGGAGTTATTCTTCCAAACTTTAGTGCTAAAATAATTCTGTCTCTGTGTTTAAAACAAACAAACAAACCAAAAAAGCCTATAAACGTGTTTTCTTTGCCGCGCCTGTGTAGTCCTCCAGGCTTCTATTTGTCCTGGCTAGATGGTGTTACTGAGTATGCTGTTACGTGATGTAAAGTAGTGTTACAAATTGTCTGTGTTTCATAAGATGTTATGTGTTTTGTTGTTTACCCTTTGAAAGTTTATTTTTGAGAATTTTTTGGGTTTCATATGCAGGTTTTCTCCTAAGACACTTCATTGTGGCCTTTACAGTCTAATCAATTTAAACAGGTTGATTTTGTTGGGCCTTTGAAAACGTCACATCAGGCATCACTTCATGACAGCTACATTGGTACATCTGCTACATTATGGATACAATTGTAAGAAAACTTGTGGTCATCAATTTATTTTTTTTCTTTGGCTAATCCAACAAGAAGGAAAAAAGCTTGTTAATACACGATTACTGCAATTTATACCGTAATATAAATAATACATAAATTGATTGAAGTAGCAACTTAACGATAAACTCAATCTAACTAAACTGGTATGTACAGCTTGGTGTTAGTGACTCCTCTAAAACCTTCTTGGAGTCAGGTGTTCCCATTCAGTAGATGCGATGACAAAAGGAAATCTGCTCCTCTCTGGAAGGATCAGATGCTGTAAAACACTAGCTTTTGCAGGACGTTTAGAAGGATTATTATAGAAGTGTAACTGGAAAATGATGCACAACTCCCTCCAGATATGAAGGGGATGAGGCACTGTGAACTTTAACGCAACAAGATTTAACGCCAAACACACAAACCAGCAACAGACTGGTTTAAAAAGGAAAACAAAAGCTGCGTTGTGAATAAATACTCAATGTGTTCAGGAGAATCATGAAGTACAACTGTTTTGTGAGTTATTACTTTAATCAAATTGTGCTTGTCTATAATTTTGAAGATCAGACCACAGTTAATTAGATATTTTTATTTATTGACACAGTTAAAATAATAAATAAATAAAAATTTGGTCAACTTTGTTTGAACTGTTTATTTAAATTTTGACATTTAAATTAAATGCATAATAATTTTTATTACATTTGGTGTAAAAATCTTGAAAATATAAAGACAATCTGTAATATATGGAAATTAGCTTGTAAAAGTAGCACAAGGGTCCTACAAAGTGAATTAGTTTATATTTAGAAAACAGTAAAAATAGGAAAACTAAGGTACATTAAAAAAAGGTTAAAATACTATATAAGAGTAATTTGCACAATGCACAAGTGGTGCCATACACTAAAATACACATTGCACGTATTCATGTTTGTATACATGACAGAAAACAGACTTTTCTAACCAGTATCGTTTTTCCCTCGTTTATTTGTTTCAGGAATTTAAAACATCGGGCTCATCCAATGTAGATACCAGCAAGGTTACTGGAACCCTTGAAACCAAGTACAAATGGGCTGAATATGGGCTGACGTTCACGGAGAAGTGGACCACGGAAAACACTCTCGGAACAGAAATTTGTGTGGAGGATCAGGTAATTTACATCTTGGCTATAGTGTGGATCATTCCGAATATGAAATGGGAAAGTAAATGGATTTTCTTTTTTTTTTTTTTAGATCACCAAAGGCCTGAAACTTACATTTGAGACAACATTTTCACCTAATACTGGGTAGGTTATTTGCCGATTGGAAATTCATGATGGGCAACCTGGGAGTAACTAAATAATCTTATTTAAAATGTCCATTTTAATCTTACAGCAAGAAGAGTGGCAAGGTTAAAACGGCTTATAAAAGGGAGTACCTTAATGCCGGTGTTGACGTAGATTTAGACTTTGCTGGTCCTACTATTCATGGCGTGGCAGTGGCCGGATATGAGGGATGGTTGGCAGGCTACCAGATGACCTTTGACACGGCCAAATCCAAGATGACCAAGAGCAACTTTGCTGTTGGTTACAAAACTGGAGACTTCCAGCTTCACACCAATGTGTATGCTTTTTGAAAATGGTATTTTAATGATTTCTAATATAATTTATTGATCCATGAGTCAAGGTGTAATGTGTATCTCTTCCCCCTCCTCCCATTTCCCTCAGAAATGATGGTTCAGAGTTTGGTGGATCTATTTATCAGAAGGTCAATGATAACCTGGAGACCGCTGTGAATCTTTCCTGGACAGCAGGCAACAACGGCACTTGCTTTGGAATCGCTGCTAAATACCAGTTAGACTCCAGTGCCTCCATATCAGTAAGCTATTTTCACCTTTTCTTACATTTTAAAGATATTATAAAGTCTAGTTTGTTGTCTAGAATCAAAGAATAACAGTAACTTTCAGCACTTAAATGATTTGGGTTTTTTTTCTCCTTTCCAGGCTAAGGTGAATAACGCAAGCTTGGTAGGAGTTGGATACACCCAGACTCTCCGGCCCGGTAAGACCAACCTCTTTAATAATGTCCATTAAAAACACTTCCATACCTTAAGGACCTTGTTTCATGAAGTTCACTTAATATTTCAGGCATGAAACTTACCCTCTCTGCACTTGTTGATGGGAAGAATATCAATGCTGGTGGCCACAAACTAGGTCTAGGCCTGGAACTGGAGGCATAAGGATAATCTCTGCTGCTTCATAAGAAGAGGAAGGATTATCGGCAGAACCTGGCCTTCTGCCTTCCTGTGTGGTCAGCGACGTATATTTTAACGACTAAGCCAAAACAAAGTAGAACCCCCCCAGGACACAAGCACTGATGAGATGGAAACCTTTCCACCTAATTCCTTTGATTGTGGTTACAATAAGTAGTCAGTCACATGTATTTATTAATCTGGTATTACTCCCTTCAATTTACCATAATGATAGTTCTAGAAAAACCCTCCACTCGCTGTTGAACATGAGCTTTTTTTTGAGTTTGACAATCCAAGAGTGTTTCTCAAAACAAAACCTTGTTACTTTGCTAAAGTGTGATCATGTAGAATGTAAACCTGAGGTGTTATTTTGCACAGTAGGAATTTCCCTTAATCAGCTCTTACTCCTTTGTTTTATTTGCACATTTTATTTATATTTTAGTAGTACTTTGCTGCCTGTGGAAGGGTTACTCCAACAAAATATGCTATGAAGACTGAAGCCAGTCTCCAGGCTGTGCTTTAGCTGTTTTCTTAGAGAAAACAAGAAAAGAGCAGTTTGATTGATGCTTAAATGTTCAGACTGAAGAATTTAGGACCTCTGCTAGCTGCTTTTAAGTTGCAAGGCTATGCTAAATGCATTTTTATTTTCTTCATTGTGGCTTGAGTGACTGAGTGAATTATCCACCTTACTTCCCCTTTGAGGACTGTGACACTAATCAGGGAGCTGTTTGTGTGTTGGTGTGTGTCTACCTTTACAATAAAGTCCTGAAATCAACCTTTCTGCTCACCTCTAATTTGATGCAAATTAGAGGATATTTTGCGACATGAGTTTATTTACAAAAATGAAATAAAACGTGTGCAGTTTAAAAAAAAAATAAAAAAAAAATCAAATACTCTTATTGTATAAAGTTGTGTCAATTTTCACTGCTAGAGGGTTGGGGTAGATTGCAGTCGACTGGATGTTTTCTTACCCCTAACAGCCACAGCTGGCTTGCTGACGTGTTTCTGCTACTGTTTGTGTAAAACCATTTCGTACACACTACATTTTAATATTTGAATAGTGACACTTGGCATGATTACATTTTTTTTTTTTTACATCAGAGTTACCTCAAAAACTGGTAACCTTTGATCTATAGTGAATGCATTCATATTCTGGACCGGAAAGTTTTTTTCCTATTGTATAAAGGAGGGGTATGCAACTCTAGGCCTCAAGAGCCGGTGTCCTGCAGGTTTCAGATGTCTTTGATCTGACACAGCTGATTCAAATAGCTAAACCAGCAGCCTGGTAATGAGCTAGTCATTTGATTCAGGTTTGTTGACCAAGGGTGAGATCTAAAACCTGCAGGACACCGGCACTCGAGGCTTGGAGTTGCATACCCCTGGTGTAAAGGTTACTGTTTACCTCAGCTGTCAGTGCTGTGTGAGAATCATCCACCTTTATTTAGTCTGGAGGAGGCTTGAAAGGCGATTATGAATCTGTGACGCTCACTTCTGACCAGTGACATCAATTATGAGGTGAGTTGTTAAAAAGATGCTTTTTTTTTTTCTTCTTCTTTTGGTTGGTAACAGCTGCTGTTTTTGGTGCTGTTAGCCCAGGTTGGTGAAACTCTTTCTAGACATTTCTAGACAATTAAGGTATTTATTACGGGAATTTATTATTCTTATACTCTTATTATTCTCATAACCTTTTTATTATTGTCAAATTTTCTAAAATGTTTGCATTTTTTCATCATAAAACCCCAAAAATGAACTATAAAATGAAAAATGTGGATTGTGGTCGGCAGGCTACCAGATGACCTTTGACACACCTAAATCCAAGATGACTAAGTTCAACTTTGCACACAGTAGAATTTGCCCTTATTTAAACTCTTTCTCCTTTTATTTGTGTATTGTTAGTACTGTGTTGCCTGTAGAAGGGTTACTCTAACAAAATATGTTGTGAAGAGAGGCGTGATTGTGCTGAGTTAAGAGTTTAGGACCTCTGCTACCTTCAATGGCTGCTAAGTTACACGTCAATGCTAAATGCATTCTCAATTTGCTCACTGTGACTTCAGTCACGAACTCTCCACCCTACTTCCCATCTTGTGGACTGTGACACTAATCAGGGAGCTGTTTGTGTGTTGGTGTGTGTCCCTTAAAATAAAGCACTGAATTGAACCTTTATTCCCACCTCTAATTTGATGCCAATTGGAGGTTATTATATGAAGTCAGTTTAGTGAAATAATACAAAAACAAAACACATGGGATTTTTTTTTAATCAAATCCTGTCAATTTATAATTAAAGTACTGCACACTAGCAGCAACCCAGTGTTTCCCTATAAAGTGTATAAACTGTTTCACTTCTCAGATGTGCACTATAGTTTGATAGCCAGGGTGACTCCGTCTCCCACTGTCAGCATGCTCAGATTAATCCGGGTATCTCTGTACAGCTTCTTGTTCAGCTTGTCAATGGCCACAGTGTCGGCGTCATCTGGGGACGGATTCAGCACCTTCCCACCCCACAGCACCTGCAGCACCAGACACATTTTTATAGAGGATTTACTGCTTGAAGTGGCATGGCGCGAGAATTTGTTTTGTGCTTGTTTTGTTTGTAGCGCTTACATTGTCGATAGCAATGACGCCTCCTTTTCTCAACAGCTGCAGAGACTTCTCGTAATAGCTGTCATAGTTAACTTTGTCGGCATCGATGAAGATAAAGTCAAACGTTTCTGCTTGGCCAGAAGACAGGAGATCATCTGAAAGAGACAATGAAACAATGGGGAAAAGAAAATCGCTTAACATGTCCATCTCAGAGTATTGTAGCTGTCCACACAGCTGTCTCCAGCTGGTGTACTACAATGCAGCTTTGACACAGCTAGGCTTACTTTGCATCAACTGCAAACCCTAGGCAGAGATAGCGGCGAACACAACGGTGATTATCATCTCTCTTTGTTAACCCAGGCTTTCTGCTTCAGGCTCTGTGCACGCTCACATAAAAGGCAAAAGATGGATGGATCAACCAAGTGCCATTTACTTCAGTCAGAAGAACAAGTGATAGAAATCTATAAAGAAAGGGCTGTAAAACAATATATATAACACCGAAAGCCAACATTGGTGCTGCAAATCTATTAAGGTGAATTCAAATGCAAGTTTAGTTTTTTTCCACTTGGTTTGCTTTCAGTGCTGGATTTTATTTCTAATGTTGACAGCTGCACACAAGCTTTGAAATAGGCTTGAAAATTACCCCCAACTTCATAATTATTATTTAATAACAGTAGAAAACTCAAATTTGGCAATTTTGCATTAAGATACATATTTAGAGAAATTCCAGGTCATCAGGCTGGAAATGATTGTGGATGTGGAATAACCCTCACGTAACTTATTTCTAAGTAGGCACACCAGCTCTACCACCTTCCAAATCCCACTTTAACACCTGAATGTAAGACTAGGAAGTACTACTTTACTGGCAATGTTGCTTTAAAACGTTTCTGAAATAACTACTGTAGTTATTTTAACGGTCCATGCTTTAGAAATTTACCCTGGTACCAAACTCTCTGACCCAAACCATCATTAAATCATATCTGCATCACTTTAATTTTTTTCCAAACACGTTAAACCTGTCAGAAACCTCACAAACACCGCAACTTGCTCTGCCCTAGTAGAAGAAAATTAATGCACCTTCAGACTTTTTGGAAAGACATTTTTGAACATTTTCAACCGAAAACTGCAAATCTCCAGTTAAATGCATGAGAGCGAATAACGAGAAACATTACCATACCTAAAGTTTTCAGTGCTGGCTGAATGCGCAGATCGATTTTTTTCTCGACTCCAGCCTGTTAACAGAAAGAAACGATAATGTTTGAAAGAGTCAAAGAAGTGAAGGGTGTGTCAGAAAATATCAGAGGCTTGTTGCTGATACATTGATCTACATATTATTCAGTTTCCTTTCAGAGCCCTTTACATAGACGTATTGTGTAATACTTGTTCTTACCTATATTATCAAAGTCAGATATGGCGACTTCAGCCTTGACACAGAGAAAAGCTATTCAGAATACAGTCTGCTTGTGAAAGAGGTAGGAATCCACCCTTATTGACGCTGTGAGCAATAAAGGCGGATGGCTGTAGCTCAGGAGGTAGAGCAGTTCATCTACTTATCGCAAGGTTGGTGGTTCAATCTCTGGCTGCTCTAGCTCATGCCAAATATCTTTGGGCTAAACACTAAAGTTTTCTTATGCATCCCTCAGAGTACAAATGTTAGATGGAAAGCAGTTAAGCATAGAAAAAGTGCTTGTATGAATAGGTGTGAATAGCACTTGGAGCTCTGCGGGAGTAGAAAAGCACCGTATGAGAATTAACCTCTACAGGCTCGGTTGATACAAATCACTGCTAAGAGATTTGCCTTTCGACAAATACTTTTCCCCTTGATTTTGTTGCAATATCTCATAATTACACTGCCATAGTCATTTCATTATCTCATCTAATTATCTAAATATTTTTTTATGTATTAGTCATTAAACAAAAAAACACCTCGTGATCAGTTAAAGTAGATGTCAAACTGAGCTACATCCCCTGTGATGAATGATCATGCTCTGCACAGTTCGGCATTTTGTAATGAGCGTTATTAGATTTATTAAAACAATAAAACAGATTTGATTCATACCTCCTTCCAAAATGGTTTGCCAATGTTGGTGTACTCTTCACTGATATCACATGCCACCACAACTCCATCTTCAGGCAAGGCCAGTGCCATGTTCAGTGTGTTGTAACCTGTGTAAACTCCTATAGATGCAAGGAGAAATCATCATTGTGCATGACAACAGAACATGCACGGCCCATACTGTATGCTTAAATACAGTTTTATCTGTAGCCAGTTTGCTATAGAAAAGTGATTTCCTGACCCAACTGCTCATTCCCAAGATTTTACTTTTTTTTTTTATGCAGGAAAAGAAAAGGAATAAAAGAATATTGAGAGCAAGGATGCATCTTTGTCTTCAAAATAATTTAAAGTAAGATGTTTTTTTTTTTTCAAGAGGCAGCAAATACAGTCAAACTCATGCTTTAGCGTGCTTAAAATTATTAAACAGACAAGTTATTAGCCTATTAAGACACAAACATACTTAAAAAAGACATCAACATAGTACTGATGCATAAAAACTTGAGTGCAATTCAGTGAATTGTGTTGAATAAAATGTTATATGTATGTGTGTACAAACACAAATTAAGTATACAAACAGTAGCCGAAATGAACAAGAAGCAGCTATAAAGGCGCCGCTCCGGGATCCATTTAAACCTCGCTGTAACTTGACAACATCTCAAACTTCGTGTCACACTGCGACTGAAGTTTGCATGCATTTGGTGGTGATGGAGGAAAGTAAATAAATATTTTTACACTTGATTCTAATCTGCTGCCAACTGCAAATACTAAAGCACAGATTAGGAAACCGATTCAATCATTAAATTTGAGTTTAATTTCCTCTGGCAAAGAAAACAAAGCAGCTTCCACGGCTCCTTGATGAGGATTGACTCCTAAACATGCCAAAGAAAAGGTTTAGTCTGCTTTGAAGACTCGCTTGCTCTTTGTCTTGCTCTCTATGCAATTTCCTGTGCACTCCAAGTAGCCAGTGTTTTGTGTTTATATTGTGTAACGTTAAGCTCAATCAAAAAATCTGTGCGTATTTTATCAGTTGGATGTTCGTGTGATGTTAAAGTCGTCACCCTTACCAATCTCGATTGCTTTCTTAGCTTTTATTAGTTTGGCCAAATTTGCCAAAAACTGTGACTCTTCAGAGGAAACCATCATCATGTTCCAGGAGTCTTCCATTGTTCTCTGAAAGCAACGACAGAAGCTGGTTATATAAAATTTCATAATGCCATATGAAACCTGATTAGATTTATTACAATAGATTTGCCAGAGCACAAGCGGCAAGACCTACTCACCATTTTGAGTTTTTTTAGCACTGGATGCTCCCTCATAGAGTGATTGACAACATACTGTAACAGTGGATTGTCTTTTCCCCCGCAGTGACTTTTGGAGATGCTCATTCTGGAAGATTTCTTTCTTCCTGAGGGCACAAACGAACCATAAAACAGATATGAGGATCTAAAGAGCACAATGATATCAGAGGACCCCCTAGCCTGATTATTCATCTTTCAGGAAACCTAAGATGTATTTCATAAGTAGAAGTTATTTGATTAAGTTCAAACCCGAACAATTTCAACAGGGAAATTAAATTATTGCAACAAAGACAAAAAAAAAAGAAGAATACTGTAAGATAACATAACCTGACATCTTTTGTTAAATATAATGCAGTAGACATAGAACATTTGTGATATCTGTATGGGGCCTAATTTACTGTAAAATTGCATTTATTTAAGCTGTAAAACTATAACTTAAGGAGAAAAAATAAAAATATTTTTGAAAGAGTTTTTCTAAGTCAAAGTTACTAAATTCAGCATTTTTACACTCAAAAACTTTTATGATTTAAAACTGGGGAAGCTGTACGAGACGATTCTAAGACTGATGTTGATAAATCTTTTGTTACATTACAAACAATTATTATTTGCACATAAGCCATGCAAGTTGTATTATTGATAGTAAATGTCACTTCAGCTGTTGTTGTTTTTTTTTGTAAGTCTATCAAGGTCAACAGTAGATGTAAAGTGAAGCAACTATATGATTAGAAAAGGACTTTGTACTGCAAAGACTTGCACTAGGTGTTGACTCAGGTTTATACAAACTTGATGCATTACATAATATAATCTGAATCTAAAAATAGGATTGATGTCATCATGGAGGCTTTTTTTTTCAGATTCACCTTCTCCTAAGTTAATTATGCACTTCATTTTGTGTTAGGTCACGGTAGTTTACACAATTTACAGCTTTACAGCTTAACTAAACCACAAATTTATTTCAACAAATCAGCATCGCATCTCTTACCTCTTAGATAAACAGCAAAACCACAAACTCAAAGTGTTTACAGCGATAAAACGCGAGGTGGAATATTTTTTTTGTTTGAAAATTTCTCGTTAAAAACAACGCAACAAACACAGGCTAAGCTTACACATTATAACCCTGAAAACTAAATAAATACAATTTTAAAAAAAACAACAAATTTTTGAGTCGCACACGTCTCCTATAGTCCACTCATGAATAATAAATAAAAAACAAACACTATATCGTTCGGCTTGAAGTCACCTGTCAGGTTTTCTTGCTTTAGCGACGACGTCATAAGGATTATTTTTTGTAGTATTGACCGCCTTTGAACTTACCGACAAAATACCCGGCGACAAAAACGACGCCAAGCGTGATTGAGCCCACCAGCGATTCTTTGGAAACGATACGAAAAGACATTTCTTTCACAAATTAAGCGCTGTTTGAGCTCTTCCGGGTTTCCTCGTCACTGTACCGTAATACCGCGAGTAAAGGCGCCGCTCCTGGGTGGGTGACAGGCGATTACATTTTTAAGAGTATGCTTCTGCTAATGTCATGTCACCGCTATTCTGCTTAGCACAAAACACCAAAATGTAAAAGCACAGCAAATAAGAGAGGCCATTCATATAGAAAGGGTGACAAGAAGTGAATGCGTGTTTGATAAACGTAATAATTATAGCGGCTGATTCGTTTTAACTAAAAGAAACCTGTTGCATACCCACTCGGGATTTTAAATAAATTTCACGTATACTGTAGCTGCAATCGACTAAACGAGAACTCACCACAAAGAAGGGGCAGGTGTGGTTTGGCTGATCTGGAGGGTCGGCGGAAAGGCGAATAACTCAATTCCTGCTTAACGAACCTTAAAAATATGGACATCCATGTAGTCATAATGACAGTCATGTGACCTGCTTCCGCTGTCATGATAGGACTGTAAACCAGACGCCCAACTGCAGAAGGAAAATGGGTCACTTAGATTGAAAGATGCGAGGAGACAAATATCAGAAATTGTAACTGCGGTCCTAATAAAATAAGCAGTCACAGCTTAAATAAATTTAAAACACATTAATGTGGACTTCTAATGATCAACAAGTACCTGAGCTAGAAGAACATTTCACGCAGAAAGTTAAAAGTTTTTTATTTTTATAGTTCTGCACCATAAAAACGTGAATGTAAGTAAACCTTTAGTGTCAGTTTTGTGATGTTATATATATTTTATGTTTCTGTGTGTGGAGGATTGATGGGGTTAAAGTTGCATGCCACTGCATAATCCCATCTTGCATTGGTTATTGTTCTAGTGGTGCAGCAACTGACTCATCGTGACTCATCATTTATTTGGTCGATTTATTTATGAGAAACATGGTTAGTGTAAATTCAAATCAGGATTTATAAGCACTCTGACACACACACATACAATACAATTTTAAGAAGCACTAATTTTTACATCTGAAACCATTAACTGAAAACTGTAAAGTAGGCTGTAAAATCAGAAACAAATATAACAAATATTTAAAAACAATGTAGTTAATAAACAGCAACAATTCAGTGACACTGAATTTACAGTAGACTTTATTATTCTGTGGGAAATATCAGTATAACAGCACTTGATATTACATCAGCCAAGTGTAGGTCAAGGCTTTGATTTATTTACTGATACAGAATTAATAGGAAAATTTGAAACAGAAGAAGCACAAAGACAACCTCAACCTTCAACTACAGGTTTATTGGATTGTAGTTTAAAGGTACAGTTACTTTTACTCCTGTCTTACAGTGGCACGTTGTGTCGCTTCATTAATATTTTTTATTTCTCTGGAAGTTTATACACCGTAATAAAGCCGAAGTTTCTATTTTATTGTGAGGCAGAGGCAAATGCTGTATTTATTACAGTTTACTGCACTAATAATGCAGTAGTACTTTGCAGATTTACTTTATCTTTTAGTCTCAGGGCCTCTATCAGAGGCCTGGCAGCTTAAGGGCCCTATCGAGTATGCACTCTTCTGGACAGAGATCTCAGATGTTGTTTCTGGGATCTTCTGGAGCCACTTGGTTATGACATTCCATGTATGCCTCACCTGCTAGCATCTTGTACCCCACTGCTATGTGCTGGTTTTTCTCAGGGGCATCTTTGCACAGCCTCTACCTGGGGTCTCGCCTGGTGTGGCAGACCCAAGTCTCTATCTTATGCGTAGAGCTTGTTCCTGTTCTGCCATGTCCTAATATTACTCAAAACTCCTTTTACTCCTTATGTATCTGCCAGTCTTCACAATTTTAATATTTAAGTTTAGTACTCATTTGAACTTTATTGCCATATAATAAATAAAATCATGCATGACATAAAACTATTAGCAAATCATAAGTAATACTGTAAATAGAAAAGATTACAATATTCTATTTTTTTTTCTTACATTGCATTTTCATTGGTTACATAAACGCAAAGACATGTAATACAGGGGATCTTACACAAGGGGGCAGCATTCTCATAGTAATGAAATCCAGCTATTTCAATGTGACGTTTTGGTTTAACGACCACTAAACAAAAACAGTGGTCTTTAGCTTAATCAAACATAGTTTTTAGGTTTGATAAACACGGTTTTTGTTGTTTTAAGCAGTTGTTTTATTCACACATGGATTATTAGTGTTGACCTTTATGCCAGTTAAATCGCACTGGTTTGACAATGTTGATGTGGATCAAGAAGCATGACATAATGCAAACTGTTAAACTGCTTCCTTTGTGTATCTGCAGCATATTCCATCACGATGACTGCTGTTAGGTCTGTGTGACACAATTGAGCAGGAAGTCACAAAGAGATGAGATTATCCTACAGTGTATAGATACTGTAAGTGCTGCACAAACACTTCAGGGAAAGTATCAGCCAATAAACCAAGCAGAGCACAGTCGGCCTTTATTTATTGTGGCGTACTGGAACATTTTTATTCTGTCACACTGGGCCATTTTGATTAAAAGCAGGGTAAGCGTTAAGATTATTACAGTTGTGCTTTTGTTCAACAAACTGCTGTCGAGAGCCATTTAAAAGCTTTGATTAACACCTCATTCTAATAACTTCTATGACTCATATGCCACTCAGGACAACAGGGGAGAAAAGCTGCTGTAAGTGCAGACTCAAACTTTTTAAACAGCTATTATTAATCTTTATCACGTTTGGGAAAATAAAACAAAAAAAATCTGGTTTGAGCTTTAAATCTTGTCACATGGAGTAAATGAAGAAACTGAAAAATAAGAGCTGAACAAAGATCCTAGAGGAGCATTTGTTGGGATGTGTATTACTTATAGGAAAAAAAAATTCAGTTTTTTGTTGCAGAACCTTCAAATTAGAAGAAAAATTGCTCTTGATCTTTTAAAAAGGGGGAGAGGAAGTAAAAACAATAATTTAAAAGGCGGTTAAATACCTAAATCATATATACAGTTACACGGTGAGCAGCGCTCTTGAACTAGATTTTTCAAATCTATTTAAAAAATACTGACAGGTCACAACAACAGTGTCTTTCATATTGCATGGTACAAACCCTACATTATTAGAAAGAGACCCCCAACAATTAACAACAAATTTAGATGAAAATTACTAATTAAAATCCAGAATTGTTGTTGTGGAAGCCGACTAATGAGCAATACAGCAACAATTAGATGTCTTTGTTTTATGTCTTTCCTCTATACATATTTCCTGTGTATATTAAAAAAAAATTAAAATGCTTTTAAGGTTAATTATGTATCTTTTTTATTTAAGATTCCTTTAGCAACTTTGACTGCTGAATCTTTAATTTGTATAATTTTTAGGTGATGGAGATTATATACAGAAAGCACTGTTTCAAAACACTCATATTACACTGAATGAGGAGCTTTGTAAGTCCAGTGCATGAGGAGGCCAGTAATACAACACTGTTTGTCTGAGTCAGCGTGCAGAGGGCTGGATTCATTTTCAGAGTGCAAATAGATCAATTGCTGCCTCTAAATTAAACTTTCCTGCACCGGTTGTACCTGACAGATAACTTGCTATCTCTGCGCTTTCTGATCTGCTGTACCAAGGCAGAACTCGATGCTGACCGGCCGCTGCTGGTCAATGACGGAGTCCGAACAGCTGGAGAGCATCGTGTATTTCTGCAGCTGGGCGGCTGAGGTGTGGAGCTTGCCTCAGGGTAAGCCTCTTGTGTGAGTAAACACCATAACAATCGGGCAGAGTTGCACGCTTCCTGGGTCGGGGAATTTTCTGGTATGCCAGAACAATGTCTGACACTGTTGTGATTATTGAATTTTATAGGCTGAGCCTGACTCAAGTGTGCTGAAAAGAAGTGTTTTTATGGTGTCTCATGCCACGATGAATAATGTTCTGCGAAGTGTGTAGGCTTTCTCTGTAAGTGTGATGAGGCAATATTCTGTTTTTATCACTGATTACTGGGAAAGTTTGAGTCAATTATCTGTCTGCGCACAGCATTTCAGAGAACTTGAAGATTTAAGTGTCGTGCCATATCAGCCGTCCACCTTGTCACTCTTTTACTTAGCATACGTGCCCCACAAATTTTAAACCAGAGCTGAACTCGGCTCCTCGGATTTCTCTGCCTTCCAGACAATGAAATGCCACGTAAGTCCGCTCATCTCAACCCTTGAATTTGACTTTGGCAGCAGTCTTTCTTTTTGACTGACAGATTGAGCGAGTGATACAACTCCATCAAAAAGTGCAGCCTGACAGTCTGATTTGACAGCCATCTTCAGACCAAATATACTCCTTGTTCCTGGCACTACATCAACTTGACAGGAAGAAAAGTGGTTTAAAGAAATAAGAAAAGAAAAAGATTTGGCTCTCTACTCGGCTATCCATTTCACTGTAAAAGGACAGAAAAAAAGGTTCCCTTTGTGCTTCTAGCCTTTATAGACTATTACACAATACTTGTGCCTGTCAGACTGCTGATTATGAGACTGTAAAATGTCAAAAACAGATAAGAAATCACCTGACAGTCAGACTGATTTGCCATTTTAGTTTCACGTCATTCAATCAGCCTGACATCGTGTCCCTGTTGAGTTGGAGAGGAGGGCGTTTTGTTTTGTTTTTGACAAGGCTTGAGCCCATCCTACCAAAATCATTCCAATGAGTGACTGACCTAATGTTTTTAATGCAGAAATGTGCCCATCAGGGGCTATTTCTGTAAGTCAGTTCAGCAACTTACCCAGCTGTGCCTTCCTCGTGCTGATCGCCAGTGTTGTGGACGTTTTTATGTTACTATATTTCTAGCTTTGCCTACGGAAGATGATGTCCTCATTTTTAATCCCAGCAAAATTCTCCAAACAGGAAATACAGCAAGCAATGACCTGCAGTTCAGAATGATTTAAATTGCCGAACAAGTTAGCAATACGGGCATGTGTGGCTGTGAAGCAATTAGCTGATTAATCCAGAAGAATTAGAAACTACTTGGATATTGCAATTTAAACCTTACAAAAGATTATGATTTGTGAACAACCAGACTCAGAGAAACCACAAAAACAAACTACAAACAAAAAGAAAAAAAATTGTAAAATTCAACTTATGTTGGTAATAACGAAACGGTATTACATAGTTATAGATTAGCAGCTTTGCATTAGTCACAGTTCACCCACTGAAATAAGCCATTTTGGAATGTTCTCCTAATTTTACTCTAGCACTCTTCTGATTGGTTGCCCCTCATAAACAGCTTTGAACAGCAGGTGGGTGGAGCCATGTTCCTTGACATTCCACTCACTGGCCACTTTTTTAGGTATACCTAGTACTGGTTTGGACACCCCTTTGCCTTCAGAACTGCTCTTATTTCTTCATAGCATTGATTCAATAAGGTGCCGGAAACATTCTTCGGAGAGTTTTGGTTTGGTGACATCGACAGGATATCACATTGATTTCACACTGCCTGTGTAGCTCTGTGTATTGTAGCCTCAGTTTCCTGCTGTTGGCTGACAGGAGTGTCACCCTGTGTGGCCTTCTGCTGCTATAGCCCATCTGCGTCAAGGTCTTGTATATCCAAGATGCTCGTCTGCATACCTCGATTATTCAAAGTCACTTAAATTACATTTTCTTCTCCATTCTGATGCTTAGATTGAAGTTGTGTTGGCCGTGTCTGCATGGCTAAATGCTCCTTGATGCTGCCATGTGATTGGCTGATTACATATTTGTGTAAAGCAGCAGTTCATCCGATGTACCTACTGAAGTGGCAAGTGACTGAATAGTATACCAGACCCTGGCCTAGGTAGAACAAATATAAATCGAGTGTTTAAAGCAGTATGAAGTCAAAGCATTTAGCTTACAGGGATTGCATTAAACAAGCAGCGACCTACTTCATTATGGTTAATATGGACATCCCCCATTGTAATCATGCACAAAAATTTAGAAAAGCATCATAATAGGTTACTTTTATTATACATGCTAACAAACATCCCTTAATAGCCATTAAATTGTATTGTTATTTAGTAATTCAGGAATCTGACTTGTTTCCTGCCATTAACTGGGAGGAGGGGGGTCTAAGTGGAATTTTTATCTGGTCACAATAATCCTGCCTATACTTGTGCTGTCATCACTCGAGTGTGTAAATCCTCATCATTGTGATCATGTGATACGCCTAAATTCTTCTCTCCCATTTAGCCAATAAAATTCACAGGCTTAAATCATTCATGGCAACCATTTACATAATTTATAATTAAATCACAACCTGATGGCATGGAATTTATTAATAGTGAAAGTGGATGTGCCACGATAGCAATATACTAATTAATATCTTTAGTTATCAGTGGCACATTGCTCACTGGGCCGGGGTTGGTTATGGGGCAGGAATAATGCATCGCAACAACAAATTATCTGTGCATTTAAGTGGGAATGTCCCGGAGTGATGGCCACAATATGCATTTGCCTGAAGAACTTAATGGAAGAATCTTCCTTATCAGAGTTGTCACATGTTGTGGCTAATCATTTTAAACACGTCAAGAGCGGGGCTAATGCGTTTTCATCCTCTAGCTCCAAAGTAGGGCTGCGGGGCGTCTTTATTTGCACTGTTTCCACTGTCCGTTATAAGTAACTGTATGCCACACATGCTCTCGGTAACACACACATACTGAAAGCTGCATTGTTAACATGGATTTAAAATAGATTTCTTGACCCGTAGCTTAATAGATTGCCGCATGAAAATATTTCATCAGAATTATTGGCTTGGTTGCTGGGATCTGCAGTGTCAGACTTCTCTGTTTGTTTGTTTGTTTGTTTAAATACACAACTGTTTAAAAAGTCAGCTTATGGTTAAATAAGATCAACAGTATTGTCACTTTATGAAAAATAAAAAGTAAAACAAATTATACATAAATACAGTGCCTCTCAGGAGGTAAATGGGATTTTTTTTTTATAGTGAGGAAAACTATCCTAATAAAGCTTGAAAATCCATAGATTGAATATTAACAGAATGGTCTCTGTAAATGAAATCACAGCGTGTTTATGAGGACTGCTGAGAGTGACTGAGAAATTGTTACTAGACACAGCTGCTGGTGTTGACTTTGCAAGAAGAGGTTGATGTGACCTGATAAAAACATCCTATTATTCGCAAAAACACACGTGTCAGGCTTGTGTCGCCAAGCACCTTTCCCTCCTCTCTGGTGAACTCGGCGTGTTCTTGGCTTCGACAGTTAATTCAGGACCAAACATCCCCAGAATCTCCCCACCAGCGGACAAACAAAGGGGCCCTCTTCACTAATGGTCCCTGAGGCTTCACCACTATCTATTGATCTGCTGTCACCCAATTTCTCCATGACTTATGCCCTGCTTAATTCCCATTACTGTGCACACTGAAGCCTTATCAGGGAGAACAATAGGGCTGTTGTCACTGAGGGCAAAAATATGAGCAGGCCTGTGACAGTGTGAGCACAAACTCATGACTTCAGCTCACTCAGCCCTCTCGGTGACCTCTACGCCCATGCGGGCCAGGTTGAAGCCTGGCGTCAGAATACTAAACTCAAGCCGAACCGTTTGCAGATGAATCAGAAAATTGGATCTTGCTCGTTACGAGCCCCCCACCTCCAAAAACAAAGAGGGCCGCTCCTTTGCTATAAAGCTGTCGCTGTGATATGTCTCTAGCAGTGATGATTCTGTCCCCTCTCCAGCTCCTCTACTCACTAGCTGCTATCTCTTCCTTTCAATTATATGTTTCTCTGCTCTTTTAGACAAAGAGTAATAAAGCTATAAATCGTGTATGCGGCAGAAGGTATGGACATTCTGTCTCTGAACTGCTGTTGAAACTGCCATAAACCACCCACAAAGTCAAAGATAAGGATTTACAGTTATTTAACATCATCTGTGTCCCTTAAATCACACTGATAAGAGAATTAAGTGATAGCTATAGGTTCTTTGTCCTCTAGCTATTGATTTCTTTAGCCGAGAGGGCCAGTACAGTGTTTTTATTGAGCATCCTATTTGCTTTGAGCTTAAGAGTAGAAATGGAGCTATTTGGTTTGTTTTATTGAGCTACAGAATCTGCGCTGATTTAATTTATCTAATGGCTAAGCCCTCTTGCTTGTTTAATTTTATCTGTATTGGAAATGTTTTCATATGTTGAGTCACAAAAAACAACTATGATGTTTCTATGCAGGGGTAAATTACCTCCTGCCAAGGCCAGTGGCACATTTGTTTTGTTTTGCTATGTATTGTTCAGTTTTTATGCCATTATTTCTCAATGGTATACTACAATTACTGTGCTTTTCTGCATTACTTTTATAAGTAGAGATGATAGTGAGTTTTTTTTTTTTTTTGCCTTTCCAGACAAAACACATGAATTGAATCACAGGATGACATCCCTCTGTAACAGTAATCAGTATTAATATCTAATGCGGCAAATAATCTTCTTGTTAAAGCAGCCATTGTTGGACCAATCCTGAAGTATATGTCCCTCTTGGCGCATAATGTCCCAGTTTGAACAAAGACGCGTTTAGCTTAGCGGAAGTTAGTCACATTTCAGCATGAAAACACTTATGTCAGTGCCTCAGAGATGGCAAAGCTGCAGCCGTTCATGTCTAATGATTCAGCTGCTGTTTGGCTTCAAGTTCACGACCCTGGAGCGATGATAAATGTCAAGCGCGACATTGTACCGCTAACTAGACATGCCACTGCCAACCAATCATCTTGTTATTGACTGGGAAAGCTGTAATGTGACTCTAAATGCTACATTACAGTGTATTTATCTGTTTAACCATGTGGGCCAGTTATTCAGAGGGATTCAGTTATTATTATAGTTTTTTTTTTTTTCCATTTTGCTCAGAGCATTTCTAGACGGGATCACACAACAGGCGTCAGGGCTGTTCTCAGACTGTGTCAATGGTTTTATTAGTCATGGAAATAACAGGACTTAGGAATGACCGTTACTTTTTTGGAATTAGCTTAAGGTCAATGGGTTCTCAAACAGACCTGCCGATTGAGCTTAAGACAGTCCCAAATCTGTTTCCCTTTATTTTAAACTGGAGCTTATTTGACATTGTGAATAGTTATTAAATAAATGTTACCATAGTTTTTCTAAACTAGTATGGCTCTAATAAAGAAGTTGTGGTATGAAGTACAGATTATATCATTTTTTTCCCCCCAGAAGCTTTGCATAAGTTGGTATTTGGGCAGATTATCCATCACCTTTCAATATCGATATGACTTCCTTAGATACACAATGTACAACAGTGATGGCTGTACTTGGTGTAAAAGTAAAAGATGGATAGACTAGAGACAAAGAACGTACAAACTCAAAAACACATGCAAACTCCAGAACACGTACAAACTCAAAAACCCGGGCAAACTCCAGAACACATGCAAACTCCAGAACACATGCAAACTCCAGAACACAACGGAAGTGCTCCAGGACACTAGAGGCAGTGTTGAGCTTTTGTTACATAGTGGCTACACAAGCCAGGAAGTAACAATGACCGGATTTGGCGTGTGGTAGTAACAGGTAAATTAACTTTTTAAAAAAATTATTTGAATATTTATGCGTGTTTTTGTCCCTTGTAGGTGTTTTCTGCCTGTATCCAACTCCATGTGTTTGCAACAAACTTGCCGTTTATTTTGAAAATCGATCTCAACACTGCCCCTAGCGTCCTGGAGCATTTCCGTTGTGTTTTGGAGTTTGCATGTGTTTTTTTTAGATTGTACATGTTTTAAAGTTTGCATGTGTTTTGGAGTTTGTATATGCTTTGTCTCTAGGGGCCACCGTAATAGACATATCTGTATTTATAACTTTACTTTTATACTTTTATACTTTTATACTGTACTTTTTATTTATAACGTACTAAGGAGGAGCAGTGCCATAAAAATGGTGAATTAAACACTTGCTAATATCTTAATAGTGTGACATTATTATCAAGTGCTACTGACTTCTCTACTTGATTGCTTTACTGCGCCTTACAACAATCACAGCAGCAGTTTTTGGGTTGATCAGACTGGTCAGTAATCCAGTAACCTAGTAATCTACTGTTTATTATATGTGTATAATAGATTTAACCTCACACAAAACTGCTTTCCTGTTTGTGTTTTTACAGTCACACTATGGAGAACGGTGCTTTCTTCTTATTGCCTTTGATATGTTTGCTTCCAAGACGTTGACCAGGTCTGTGACCCTCTGCAAAGTGACTTGTGTGTCAAAACGGTGATAAGATGGCGATAAGACTGCATGTGTCTCCTATGAGAGGTCAAACTGACAATTAACTGATTAAACAAAAAATCTATTGCTGTTTACATCACAGATATTCACACTAAAGGGAAAGTCACATTAACTAATTAAATTCAGAGTCCAGCCAGAATCTCAGAGATTTATAACTGAAATTCAGAAATTCTGCAAAATGACACATTTTATATATGAATATGACCAGAATACAACTAGTTGGCAAACAGTTGAATGAAGTTCCCTGTGGAGGGGTCCCCAAAGAAATGCTTCACAGATTAGTTGCTCTAATTGGCACAAATTGTCTCAGAATGATTGCAACATGCTGGCAGTCTGTTTTCATTTATAAATTAGACAGCAATCATTTGCAAACCTTTGCCAACCTGTCTGAGAACGATTGCAGTGACGCTAAGTGGGACTGTGGTTGATTGGAAATGGTTTTGTTTTAAATGTTCTTTTCCTGTTTTTCTGCTCTAGTGGGACTGAGTCTTAAGATACACTTAGGGGTACACGTAGGCATCACTGGCTGGGATCTTTTTTTTTTTTCTTATCGCAATGGATCTAAAAAAAAAACTAGTAACAGTTTTTCCTGATCTTTGTTGGTATGTGAAAGTTGATACTTCAACCCTAACCTTCTGAGCATCAAATACACTAAAGTGAATCATTTTTCCTTTCTCTAATAAACTTAGTCCAGATTTGGACTTAGGATTTGGTTACACTTTATAATGCAGCCCACGTCTAATTTATGAAAGTTTATGTTGTTTCTGAGACGTGGAAACATTAGCATCTAAAAAAAAAAGAAGGAATGACTTTAGCCAGTGACACTTTTGTTGTTTTTATTCTGGCATTAGCTTTCAGTGTATTCATTTCCAAAAACTCATCTTCCTGCAACATTAACATTGTTATTTATCCTTTTTAGCATGTATCACAAATACAGTTGGAAAAAGTAAGCAAGTAACACACATTGCAGCTGTTGTACAGAGTATGTCACGATGCTCTGCCGTTGTGGGCTATTAAACTATAAAATTAAGAGAAAACTTAAATAAAACTTTATCAACCAAACCCAGCAGTCACTCAGTGCTTATTTATGACAGTTTAGAGCTGCTGGGTGTAGTAGCATCTCTCTCTTATGCTCTGACATATCATCTAGAAAGAAAAAGCTAAAGCACCACCTCCCTATGTGTAGCTCCATGTACTTTAATTTTGTACAAAGCCCTTCCAGTTTGTCAGTGCAAGATAGTTAAGGCACACTTTCCTGTGTTATTAAAATATGCCTGTATTAAACAGCCGTCACTCTGAGGAGGAAGTATGACAAAAACTCAATATTAGTTATTCAGATTAGTATTTCAATCGGGAGAATCACATTTGGTGTTATAACCACTCTCTGTCTGCTTTTTAACAAGTAGTGGCACCATAGAGCACTGATTTAACAAGTCCATGTTTAGTTGGGAGTCGACACAGGTATGAAATATGATGATAAGACTGTCATGGTGATCATTGGACATAGCAGTGTTGTTCCAGAGCTAGTACAGAAGTTAAAAAACATGCATCAATTGAAAATATTTACAAAAGCAGCTTTTCAAGATAATTTAACATCTAGAATCGTTCAGCTGATACAATGAAACAAAAACTGGATGATTTTTTTTTTAATAAAAGCTAGTTTATCATATAATTCAATAACATCAAATAGTTCTGTTAGGTTTGCCGCTTGCAGACCTTGCTAGTACTGAGACTTCTCACCATGAACAGAAAGGAAACATACAGCTTAGATGGGTTTTTACTTGCGCAAGGGAAGTTGGGAAGCAGGGTCCAGGAGCAGAGAGCTCCTGGCCCCCTCCCAGCCAACTCCAACGGCGGCCTTCTCCTGCAGCCTTTTATTACAGTTACATGAATACATATAGGATCATTAACATATTACAGTTTCACACAGACAGGTTTGTCTGTGTGTGTGGGTGTGTGTGGGTGACTCCCTGGTGATAACACAGGATCATTCTCTGGTTATTCCAGGGAATCTGGTTATTCCAAAGCTCATGTATATGGCCCATCCCTTGATGGTCTATCATACACAGATCAGCAGGGACCCCAAAGTCACACCCTCTTACAGACAAAGACAAAGATCAGAACCTGTAGCTGGAATGTCCCTGTAATCAACATTCTAGTCTCCCAACCCCTAGGTAAGGAAAGGGGTAGCATAATAATGCTTTAAGCATAATAATGACAACATTCCACTCCAACAAGTTCATGTTTAACTTTTCAAAATACAAAAGCTTTCCCTCTTTTTGACATTTGTTATACTATTCATGCCACTGAATAGAGTTTTGACAATATTCACCCAAAATACGATATGAAGGAATAGAAGTCATTAAAAATCTAAGTAAAGACCAGCGGCTCTGAAGAGACCACAAGCTATTTTTATCTATTAGTGGTTGGCCAGGCATATAAATGGGTTTCTGGAGATCACTGTTCTGTTTAGGGGTGACCAAGTCTCCATGCGTCCCCACAAAGTGCCCCAGAATGATATGACTTTGGCCACGAGTGTTTCTGCCCCTCATTAATGAACTGTGGAAACAAAAGGCGGAAAGCAGAGGCCTCAGAACCCACATAAATACAGCCAAGCGGGACTTATGTTCAAAATGTAAAACTCCCAAACAAATGAGATTGGAAAACTCTCCGGAGCGTCCTCTAAACTTTGCTGCTGTCATCAATCAAGAATATTACCATGCGGGTCCATACAGGACTTGGACAAAGTGCTTCTTTAAGCATTTCTCCGGGAGGCACAAAACTGTATTTATGGTCACCACGGGCAGGTATAAAGGGAGATTGGCAAACATGAAAATCAAGCTCTCTCCTGGGTGCCATCTAGTCAGGCTCAGCTGTGCTAAATCATAGATAGAAAGAACAACAGTCTGGTGCCACAACAGTCCAGTCTGACAAAGCACCGCCTTGGGCCTGCATTTTACATTCTCTTCAAAGCCCGTTACTGCAGTCAGTGTTTTTCCTTCATACCTGTTTTTAGCTCTGTAATAAACTTCATCTGTCTTATTGTGCACATCAATGACACGCTCCAGTTTAAACTCAGTTTATTGCTTATTACGAAATGCTAAGATTTAAGGCTGCAGAAGATTTCTGTTTCTGCGTTTAGCTGATATAGGATTGATTTCTTTTATGAATATATGAATCACCGAGGTCATAACTGCTCTGGACTCTTTCATTAAATTGAACAATGCCTCCCGCTTAAACACAAGGGCTTCAAAGAGCCCTCCGCCAAGAGAATAAACTGTGTCTCTATGCGCTTTGAAAACGGCAACATGTAAAATATAGCTTCATTTATCCCTCGAATGCAGGACATTGATCCTCTGTGGAGAGAGTGGGTGACAACGTATTCTTGTAGCCTTTTTAATAATTCAGACGTATGTAGAGGGATAGTAAATATACCTATAATTGGAGAAGCGAAATCTTAGACTGGTAGAAAATTATAAATGTAATGACGCACCTGTGTATTCATATAAATGCCAGCGTACCCTAATGCTTCCCAAAACCCTTCTAATTGGGAGGCTTATAACAGATCACTGCAAGTCGCCCTTGCTTAATAATATTCTTCACACACGCGGGCAGTATTGACTTTTCAAATAAAAAGACATTAATGTAGATAACAGCCATTTTGAATCCTCATTAGTCACCGGTAATCTAGAAACATGGGCGATGTATTAAGAGTGGTGTTCGCAGCTAGTCATTAAAGGAGAAATAAAAGACAAAATAAATCCAATCTTGGAACGCCTGCGATTAATCATGTTGGCCACTGCTGGCTGGCTGCTTAACAGTTTTATTGAGTCATTTATGCTGGTTTCCCTGATAATCCATTTATTCTGAATAATGCCTCTCTTCATGCTCAAAGTGCTGCGGTCAGGTGATACCGCTATAAACTGTTTCTAAGTCGCTTCCCCCCCCTCAGACGAACACACATTGAACTAAATCATTTTGTAAGTGACAGAAATAACGCAACAATCACATAATATTCAGGGAAGCTTATAATGAAAGTGTTAATTAAGTATATTTTCAATTATTCCTCAAGGGGATCACAGACTGATATTTATCATGAATAATTTGCTGCAGAGCGTCTAATTAAAACGTTTTAGTGTCATTTTCACAGCAGAGGGTAGAGTGTTGCTGAAAAATAGGAGCAACATATATATAAAAGAACGGAAAAGGGGGAAAAAAAGGTGCTCTGGCGTCTCTGAAATAGCTTACAGGGATATGAATGACGTCATGTGATGTGGGACAATGGAGCGGTCAGCAATGATTAAGAAGTTCCAGTGAATAACACAGAGAGAGGACTGCTGTGGAACGTAATTTCTCTCTCCAGGCTCATGCTCCATCAATCCACCAGCTGCACCTCTGGGAGCTGATAAGATTTCTAAGATTTAAAAAGGAAGGCCAAGACCCAGAGTCACCCTGGCCTCACTCGACTCCATAGTCTGCATTAGCTGGTGCTGACCTTGTTTTTCAGTGGTGTCTTTTGAGTATTATTATTACTTAATGTTATTAGCAAAAGTTAGGGTACTTTGTTTTCCATAGCAGACAGAACGTGGGTTGCACTGTAATTTCATGTGGTACACAATGACATTGAAGGTGCTGGAGCTGTGAACCTGAACGAGGGCTGGGTATCGTCACTGATTTCTAGAATCGATTCGATTCGGATTCACAAGGTCCTGAATCGATTCGATCCACGATTCGATTCGAATCGGGGAAATTTTGCCTCAGATGTCAGAACTATTATAATTCTGATCACATATCAGTACATTTCCATATTTTTATATCTATAAAAAGAAAGCTGACACTTCTTAGACTTTATCAGAGCTGCGAGCATTACAGATGCCTTTGTGTCACAGTAACTGAGGAAAAAACACAGAAAAACATGAAGGCGACTTTCCTGACCCAGATCTATAGCAGATAACCTTAAAAATATTCTGCAGTAGATTAAAAACGAAAGAAAACCATTAGTCAACATATGAACATGACCTGATGCTGCTGAAGTGAAGCAGAGCAAAGTTACAGAGGTTTTATTAGTGTTTTTCACTAAGTGATTTTCAATTTTGCATAATTTTAAAAAGTGTACATTTGTTCAGTCGTCTACTGAACAGCAGAAATGAGGCTTTCTTTTCAGAAGTAAGTAAAAGGAAAAAACAACGGTAGACTTGTGCGTAATAAGCAAACGAATAATGCCGAAAACAGAGATTTTTTTTTTTAGATTGGAAACTGTTCTTGAAGTACAGAGAGAGCGCGCTGTGCCTGAAGTGTGATTTTTATCGTGGTGGAAGCTAAACAGCAAAAGTCAGAGGGAACGCATGACGATGTTTATGTGAAGCCAAATGTGAAGCGTAGGTTGGATCTTCTTTTGCTGCTGGTTCAGTCAATATTGTTTTGGAGAGGGATCAGACCTACAGCTTCAGAATCTAGCGCAAAAAGGACGTAAACACAAAGCCCGCCGACGGATCAGAACGAATGAGCTGTCGGCTTTCAGTCCAGACCGTGTCCGTGCCGTCGGGTGAGAAAGCCGATCTCCCTGATTCTGATCCGCGTGGTTCGCGTTTTGTGTAACGTTGTTGTGCAGAATCCGTGTACCTGCTCTCATTTACTGTTTTAGCCGTTTGGTGGTTGTTAAAATGTTGTTAGGGTTAACCTGACATGCTGGCGTTTCAGGCGAAATAAATTTATATTTAAAAAATCGATTCGGGATTTTAATGAATCGATATCACGTTTTCCAAGGTAAAATTGATTTTAATCGATAGGGGGTGGGTTTAGATAATCGATCTAATTATTAGCATCGATAGGGCT
>VUQR01003546.1:5902-20716 GCA_015108515.1 Hemichromis elongatus
CAAAAGAAAATGCAAACCACAAAGAAACAGATTGACTGAGTTTGCAAATATATTTTATGGCACTCTCTACTACTATTTATGTTTGGTGGGATAGCTGAACAATAAATATTTTTAAATTCATTTTAAAATTTAAGCCACTGTACAGAATCTACGATTGTTTTTACCTTGAGGTCGTGCGGGTCAGATTTGACCCCAATCTTTTGAAATACATTTTAGATCCGTAAGTGTGGTTAAAATCAATTGAAATGATGGTTTATGTATACTTTATGGGACTCGAGCTCAAGCGAGATCTTGACACAGCCCTGAGAACTTCCCAGCCACCCCCCCAACCACCGCCCAGGCCCCTACAGAGACAGAAAATTGCTGCTCTTTGAAATCTCAACAGGGAAATGATAAAACTTTCGTTACACAGCTCCAATGGCGACATTGCGCTCTGAAACCCATTATTTCCTGTTGCTTGCATCACACACGAATGGTTTGCCGCTCCATCGAGCAAAGTGCGGTGACAGAGCTCTGTCTGCGGAACATTTCCATGCTGAGAGATACATTCGTGCAGCAGAATCAATTTACTCTAAGCTAACTGAGATTAAACTAACTGAGAGTTAAAACAGAGCCGTTGGAGATTCGTAACACTGAACTGCCAGTGAGCGTGGGAAACAGTGAAAGTCTCACACAGGCAAGGTTTTCTACCACTGCTCTAGACTAGTTTACAATAAGCAGTTTTCTGGGTTTTTTTTGTTCTAAGTGATGATTAATGTTGAATTATTATTGATAGTTATAAAGGGTAGTAATAAGGATTTTTTATGGTATAGCCATAATAAATTCTTGTAAAGATTATAATTGCTTTGTTGACTTGTTATTTTTGGCCTGTAAATCTTTTTAATCGGAGCTTATTCGTCTTGAAGTCAGGCTCTAAAAAATAATTTCTGAATTATTTTTACTATTAAAAAATAAACAGATGAAAGACAATATACTGTTTATGACAGACTAATTGGGCCTAAATTACCACGAACATTTGTTTTGAAACCATTTAAAATTTGTTATACAGTCACATAAAGCAACACCTTTGTTCTCCCAAATGGAGTCTAAAAGTGACTGCTAATATTTCACTGTTATTATGTTGTGTACAAATGAAATTATCCCAAAATTACATTTGCTTCATTCCCAGAACCACAGACTTGGTTCTTTTCAGGAACACTGGCTGCATGTTTTCCAGCTATAACTTGTCCTGGCATAATGGATTGCCAAATGCCATAGTTAGACTGCTTGCTTGGCATATACTTTTTGAAAGGTTAGTGTTTACTAAAAGCCACCAGATGCTCATCCACTGTGACTTTTGGACTGATCATTGCCAATTTCTCTTGTTGATTATGGTCTTGTCTTTTATCACAGTTGTCAAAATGAATCACCCCTAACAACATGTGAAATTTACGGAGTGATATTGGTGGCCCAAAATTGTCTGTCCAGACTCTGCATCCCATAAATTGCTGCTAGAGTCATTTTTGTATTTGTACACACCACTCAAAATCAAAAGACTTATGCATGTCTTGATGTCTTTCAAAGACACCTCCACCTCCAAGTGTCTTTGTAAACCTGTTTATCCTCTAAGATGAGTTTACCACTATGGTTTGGTGAACTTTGTCAGGATACGGCATATTTTGAGCTTAAAGCCCAACTTTATTCTCAGGTACGGATAAGTTGCAATTGCTTAATTTAATTGTGACAACAGCCTCGGTATGGCTATCATCCTTATCCCAGAATAATTCCTCATCACTCATTTATTGGTCTGTGCCATCCGCAGCTTAACACTTCATCGTCTAATCCATCCTCACTGTCAGCTTTCTGGTCTCTGTCCTCTTCACCAGTGTAATGATCAAATTTGATCTTACTGTGGTTTCTTTTCTTGGTCTTTCGTCTTTGAGTTTAGAAGCTTAAAGCTTCACGTGGTTTCTATGTTTTTACTTGCTTTTGTTTGTTTTACTTGTTTATGTTTTGCTCTTGCTATTGTCTAGATTTGAGTTCACCTGCGCCTTATTATTAGCTATAGCGAGATGTGTGTGAACTCTAAAGCTGTGTCTGCTACACAAAAAAGTATTGTGCTAGAGTAACAGTGTGAATTTACAGTTTTGGATGACATATAAAAAAAAGCGAAAACGCCTAAAAAAGATGTATAATACACTCAAGGGCTTTAACAAAGCCGAAGTAATAATGTAGCACGCCAAAGGAAACAAAAGGTCTGTTTTCATAAACTGTGTAGCGCTCGATGGCTCAGAAACAGGCTGAGACTCTTGAGAATAGTTAAAAGGAGCTGATGTAAAGAATGAAGTTTAGTTGTGGGAGTAAAGCAGACGGCAAATTTAAGATCAGGCAGATATCCTTGGTTTGGCTACAGGATATAATGTCAATCCCCCCTGAATGTAATGAGATTACAGAGACCGAGATGGATGACGATGTTAATGCTTGCTTTCATTGGTTAAGTTAAGAAGGCGAGGGACAGCTATGTTAAATAATACTAATAAGAGGAATATTGCAAGGATCCATTCAATGCTGAGTTTTAGTGACACTCAGTCATTCATGCTTATATTTCCTCTTGGTTAGATTAATATAATGCTCTTCTAACGGGTATCAATCTGAAAGTATTAAATCGATTTCTAGATCGTAAAAATTGCTGCAGCACAAGAACTGGTGCAAAATTAAATTGCTGCACCAGTTTTAATGGCTCTACATTGGTTGCCCGTAACTTTTACAATTGATTTTAAGATTGTACATATTACTTTTTAAGCCCTTCATGGCCTTGCACCAGAATATTTATAAGACTGCTGCTCCCATATCAACCAACCAGGAGCTGTTCATAATCGACTAAGAAAAACAAAACAAACAAACAATAAAACCTTGTATTAGTTTGTCTTGAGTTTTCCTTAGTGTCTCTGAGTTTTGTTATGGATATTTCTAGTTCTTGGTTCTTGTTTGATTATGCTGATTCCCTTTTTGTGTCTAGTCTTTCCCAGTTTTGTGTCTCCTGTATGACATCACTCTTGTCTCCATCTTTTGTTACCCTTTCGGTGTTCCCACTTGTGTCCTCCTTGTCTAGTTGATTATCTAGTTGTCCAGTTATCCCTTCCTGTAATCATGTCCTGTGTTTCGTCCTTTTGTCGCGTCTTCATATCTGCCTATCTTCAGTCCCTGTGTCAAGTTTGCATCTGTTAGTGTGGGTCTTGGTGTATGTATGTGTGTGTGTTCCTTCCGGTTTCATTTTGATAGTCCCTTCTCATATGTGTAGTGTTCATTTTTGCTTTCCCTGTCTCGTCAGCTGTTTAGCTGGGTCTCATCTACCCTAATCTCCCTGTGTATATATACTAGGGGTGTCCAAATTCATGGGCTGCAAGCTCCTGAGGCTGCATTTATACACTCAAAAAAATAACTCTTTGAATGAACATAAAAAAATCTTGGAAAGAATTTCCACGTAATTAAATTGTTTTATTTTAGCATTATGCAATTCTGTTATTCCAACTTAATGTACTTGAGTTGGACCAACTTTAATTAATAATGAATCAAGTTATTTATTGCACTTGATTCCAACTTAATTTAATTGAGTTGATCCAACCCATGTAAGTTACATTAGTCCAACAAAAATACTTAACACTAATCTATAACAACTCCACTGCATCCATGCTCTTATCTTTAGGGCTGCAGGGAGGCTGGGGCCCATTGCAGATGTGACAGGGCAAGAGGTGGGGTACACCATGGACAGGTTGCCAAACTGGCTAACACAACAACCATTTGCACTAACATTCACACTTGCAGGTAATTTAGAAACACCAATGAACCTAACCCCACATGACTTTTAACTGTGGAAGGAAACCAGAGCAACCAGAGGGAACCAGTGCAAACTTGGCCAGATTGTGGCTTTGAACCCAGGATCTTTTTGCTGTGAGGCAACAGTGCTAACCACCACGCTACCAAGCTGCCATTCCAGGCTTTTAAAAAACAGTAGGAAAGCTATGATTACAAGGCTTGATCTAGAATTTTCTGTACACTTTTGTCCTTGACAGGTTAAACCACAATAAATAGCAATAGCATATATGTGGTGTGTGTATGCTTTTCTGCCTCTTCTAACTCCAGTGATTCTCCTGTTTGAAATCTTGTGAGATCTTGTGAATTTCTTACGTCCATCAACTAACCACTCTTATTAGATTGCATCGTGTTATCTCAACAAGAATAAATTAATTTGCTGAATTTCATGCAGATCCTACATGATTTAATTACGTAGAAACATGATTTTTTTTTTGTTCCAATTCCAAGTTTGAATATTGTAAAAGTAACAACCACCCAATTTTATTTTTTTTGAGTGTATAGGCCGATCACATCACAGCGACACGACATATACTGTCCAAATTCGTAGACTCCTCATTTTGTTTGTTTGGCCTTTTTCAGTGTTTTATTTCTTCCTGAGTAAATCGGCTTGGCTGAGATTACAGATAAACAAACGTCAAACAGAAACCTGATTAAACATTTTTAGTGTTTACATGTGGACGGAGATATGTTTTCAAAACTGCATGTGTGGACGGGATTTAGAAAAAAAGTACAAAAATACCCATGTACGTGTGGACATAGTCCAAGACAGCTGATGACGCAGATCTGAAGGCTAGACTGTCCAATTTCACAGCCGCTCACTACCGGCCTACCCGACCTGATAAGTACCCAGCCCACGTAGACCACAAAGGCCGGGTCCTCAGGAGGATGCAGCCCATGAATTTGGACACCCCTTATTTTCTGCGTCTGCTTCTGGTCCTTGTGGCGTCCTTCCTCATGGTGGAGGGAGGACAGGCTGTTCAGTCAGTTTGTTACAACCCAGCTCGGTTACAGTTACTTTTGTTTTCTCTGCAGTTTTGCCAGAGCAATAAAAGCTGTCATTTTAAGTTATCGTCTGTTTGCTCAGTCCCACATTCCAGATCCACTCTCTGCCTGCCGTGACACAAAACAAACCAATCACAAAACTTCCGTGGCAGAGGTGACACAATAATTTAAAGCTGTATGTGTGGAGTATACAAACTTGCAAGAACAACACAGGAGAAGAGTTTTTAGGTAGTGGTCAGGGTGATTATTAAGACTGTAGCTTCATCATTTAGCTCCATAATAACAAATCATCAGTGTATTCTATATTGTGTATTTCTGAAAAATCTGGGTTTTGCTCAGAGGACTGTACAGCACAACTGTCACGAAAGGTCACGGAAACTATGTTGACAAAAGAAAGGACAAGGAACAGGGTGAGGCAAAAGCCAGAGTAAATGCAAGACCGAAGAAGCAGAAACAAATTCGGCACAAAACAACAGGCTCTAGCAAGCAGTGGCATCTGGTAAGTATATAATGAGCTGAGGGGAAATACACTTAGGAGGTTGATTACAAGAGTAGAAGCAGGTGAGCAGAGGACAAAGGTCACTCTTTTTAAGGATGCCAATGTTCACATTTTGGACAGATGGTTTGAAAGAGGAGTGAAAGAAGCATCTATGTCCACTGTGAACGGCCATCTTTGAACAGAGGCGGTGGTTTACGACACCAACTGTCTGCCATCTATAATCCAGTTCTGAGATCCTTCCCAGACGCCTTAACGCCCACTCGCATCCTGGGCCGTCTGTCCTCTGGAATTCACATGATAGGGTGAGGCCAGGTTTCACAATGAGTTCACCTGAAACCATGGCTGATTGAGACCCACACCCGTGTTCACACCTCGTGTGATTAGGTAGAGGATCAGTAGGGGGCCCATCGTCCCTCTTGGGGGAAAGAGATGTGTACCCACAAAAGACACTGTTCAGTTTGGAGTGAGTTGGGGTGGCGTGTACGGGGATGTTTTCTGTCTGATGGATGATATAATGATATAGTCTGGATTCCAATTTGTTTCACTTTTGACCAGGAACACCACAGAGGAATGGAAGAGCTGCTCATTACTTTTATATGTTCAAGTGCATAGTGTGGAGGATGTCATAAGGCCTCGAGCCAATCGGTGTAAAACACAATGTTTATGAGTGTTTTAAGTTGTAAATCGGTCAGGTTGGTGGTTCGATTCCCTTGCTAATCCCATGTTGCTCTGTGGTGCATCAGAGTGTGAATGTTAGACAGAAAGCACAGTACAGAAAAAAGCGCTTGTGTGAATGAGGCAAGTTTAAAAGCACTATATAAGCAGTCCATCTACACACACCAGTCCCAGCTCTCAGCTGCTCCACTCTGCCTCTGCTCACTATCAGCCCTCCAGCAGTCCGTGAAGGTCCAGGTAAAACCGTGAGCCTCAGCTGGAAACAGCTGTCCACTGCAGTGCGACTCCCGGGAACGTCACTAGTCCACCTCAGTAAACTCAGCTAAGTGTCTCGCATGTATTGAATTAACCCTTGTTACATGTACGTGTGGTACTCTCGGTACGACACATACACGGGTACGCCAACCTTCACAGATCACTGTGAGCATCACCTCTGTTACCTTGGCAGTGTTATTATTGTTATTATTATTACACATTTACCTTTGTGATGTATTACAGTGCACATAATGTTCAGGTTCCACTCACATCACGTGGCATTAACTGTTAACGCTTTTTTGCTTTTAAGTCCATAGGAATTATTAGTACTTACTCCCTAATTCCCAACCAAGCTTTTATCAAAGAGGGACCATCTGCATGACGTGTGCTGCATTTCGTTTGAATCCTAATTTGACCTCAGGTGGTCAAAATAAAAAGATAAATAACATCATGGTTTTTATTATTATTGTTATAGTTTATTCCCGTCTTACTTGGTACCAGAGTCCTGTGGTTTGGGTGATCCGTGTCCAGCCCTGAGTGGCTGCAGTGACTACAGAGGCTGTGATGTGCATTTGGCCCCCAACACCAATAACAGCATTTATTGTTTTCTAATCAGCAGCCCTTCGGCCGCTCTGATCACTCAGTAAATAATGGAGATGTCAATAATGTCCCGGTCCCGTGACTCCGGAACCCCGCGTGCTCGCTCTCTCGCTTGCTGCTGAGCTATAAAGCAGCCTCATTAATCACGCGTTACGTTCGAAGAGAGTTCACAGTGACAAGTACTAAGAGCGTGCACGCAGACACACACGAGCATGTGTTCCAGGAGCATGCTCACAAACACAGTCCCACAAAAATCAAATGACCTGCCCCCTCCCTCTGCACTTTAGTGGTCAAGCAGCCAAAATGTGGTCTCGTCAGTGAGGCAGCTGCATTGATTAGCACTTCCAGCTTCTGTTCTGGCCCAGGAATTACCCCTCTAATCTTGTAGTGAGTTATTTGCTGGAGACCAATCAGCCTGATCAGACAAATTACCCTCCTTGTGACTGCCTGGATGCCCACAGAGCCACAGCAGCACACACATGCTCAGGGGCAGGCACACTGACGCACACCCTACGTACAGTATGTTCACCTGCCTGAGGTGAGACTTGTTTTTGTTTCTAGCTGTCTGAATGTTGCACTCTCTGAATGTTGGCTCTGCTTCATCAATAGAAATTGCTCTGGAAATGGAAAGGAGTGGCCTTTCTATTTAACTCAGCCAAACATAAAACAACGGAGCAAAGGAGCAGCACCGGACTTCACCAGAGTCCATCGAATGCTTAAATTCCCAGCACGTCTCCAGGGTTTTATTTACTTTGTAAATGTGCAGTACATGCATACCCCAGCAGGAGGCACTCTCCTGTGTCACATCTATAATTCATGGAGTGGATTAAAACACGGTTACTCAGAAGAAGAGACGCGTCACACGTCAGGGGAACCTGCACATCGGCCCCTCCGTGTCTGCCCCGGAAACCCCGCGCCACATCCGGGCCCGTCCCCGGGAGCTCGGAGGGGATCGATAGAGGCTTTCAGAAGCGGCTCCTGCAGCCATTCCCCACGTTAACGACAGCCATAACTCAGAGCGCTGGCAGCAGAGGAGGTTTATATATATATCTCAGCCCGAGAGCTGTGACCTTTCTGTCTCCCCACTGACAGCTCCTACAGAAAAAGGTGTCAATTAATGACATTTAGAAAATTTCATATCACTCCCAATAACTCTGAGGCTTTTTACAGGAACTCTTCTATTGGTGCTGAACACTGGTGTGGGTGTTGGTGAAGGAGGGGGGCGGGTGGAGACGACCACAAGCTGTCATTAATGTCACTCAGCTTCGTGGCGTCATTTTGAACTTGGGATGGAATAAAGGCCAATGCGTCATTCTGATTGTATTTGCTCTGATTTATTAGTCATCGCAGATTTCTTTGTCCACTTGCCGGTGTGTCGCAACCTTTTTTTTTCATAAACAAGTCAGTATGTATGTATAATTATGTCTTCATGAAATTAACAGAAAAATGTAATGCTGCCAGGATGTCTGAAGACTTCATGTCCCTGCAGCTGCAGTCTGTACGCCCTGGGGCGAGTTACTGGACCACCTGTGTTCCTTTTTATGTGCTAGCATTTGTTCCCAAGCAGCAAAAGATCAACGTTTGCATTTATTCCATATTTTAAAGCACATAAACAGAAGAAGATTATTATTATGACATCCATTTTTTACCCTCCCAAACAGAAATGGAAGTGAGCACCGCACGGCTGCAGAGGTTAGCGCCATCGCCTCACCGGAGGACGGGTCAGGGTTCAAATCGTCCCTCCCACAACAGCATGAAGGTCAGGTTAACTGCTTACTCTGAAACATGAGGTGTGCCTCTGAATGAGCAGTTGGATTCAATGAGTGATTAAAATTATAACATATATATATATGTAATAAAGGACACATAATGTAATGTGCGTACTGAAATAATGTGTTGTCCTGCAGGATCCTCAGACTGCTCTCTGGAATGTACAAACACAAGGGCACCAATAATGACTCCCAGCAGAGGACGCCGGCCGCTGCAGCGATGACCAGGTCCTCCCGGTCTGTGCAGCAGCTTCACACAAGCGTGGTTCAGAGAGCAGCCGTGCAGCGTGGACGAGTAAACAGCCGGCGGGTGACATCACCTTTCGTGTAGCGCTGGGCTGAACGTACACAAATAATTGAAGCCCTTGACCCTGTCGAGCTGCACAGGCTGTAAGTACAAACCTGACATTTTGATACTGCTCCGGGGGCCCTTCCACCACTTCCTTTTATATTCCAGTAATCCTCGCCGGCCCGAGGAGGGAAAACGGCTGGGGGGGCCGGGCGGGCGTGCGAGGGAAGTGTGAGTGATTAAGATTGTCAAACTCAAATAATGCACTCCGATGACGGACTATAAATCAAGATTTGTGACACACACACACACACACACACACGCACACACACACACACACACACACACACACACACACACACACACACACACACGTCGCCCTGAATGCCAGTCATTTATTATTTACACGTGGTAGAATTGTGTGTGTGTGTGTGTGAACGCCCGTAACCTTTCAGTATCTGTGTGTTTGAAGTGTTCATGGTCATACCTGCTTGTAGACGAGTGTGTGTGTGTGTGTGTGTGTGTGTGTGTGTGTGTGTGTGTGTGTGTGTGTGTGTGTGTGTGTGTCAGGACATGATGGCGGCGCCCTCAGAGACTGACAGCTATCGACAGAAATGAGCTGCTGGTCGTTGCCACGCCCTCCTCCTGCCCCTTTTTTAATCATTTCCGCTGAGATGTTGTCTGCCGTCACCGCTGCTGAATTTACGCCGCCATCAGCTGCATTTGCATATTGCCTAATATGGATATTTCCAATTGAGACCCGCCCTCAGCGACTGATGGTTTCTGTGTTTCATGGCTGTTATTCCCCCTCGTCCATCTCCCCCATCATCGCACAGAGGCCAGATAAGAGCGTTGGAGTTAATTCCTCAGTCCCTGATTGGCTCAATCATTTGCTTTGTACCAGCAGTAGTCACACTGCGCTGCTGGTCTTTACTGCTGGAGAATGAATTAACCTACAGCTGATTTTATTTAAAAATGGATGTTAAAAGAATAGTTTCATTACTAACTTTTAGCATAAAGTTGGCTAACGGGCTAATAAAAAAGGCTAACACTCCCGTTCTGCCCACGTCAGATCCGAGCTTTTCTCTCGGATGCTCCCACAGCAGCTTTGCATGATTCCCAGTTCAAATAATCCTTCTTTATCTTTCTATCCTCTGTCCGAAACAAGCTGCTTCGGGTCCTCCCCTCTAGGGTAGCTTTCTCTTAACCTTGAGCTGTGACATCTTTCAGATTGAGGGATAGAAAAAACTGTGATAAGCAGAGCGTTCCGAGCAGCCTGAGCTCTGGGCTCACAGGAGAACTGCTGGCGTCTTAGGGCTACAGACACAGCGTGACCTGCAGTGGGCGCCGTGACACACGATCCACACGGGGAGATCTGGGCTCTGTGTCAGATGTGCTGTTCTTTTCACTGTTAACGACTGTGCTTCAACCCAAACCAGAAGAGCGACAGCAAAGAAACCACCACCGAACCCTCAGAGTCGCGCCGTCCTCACAGCGGCTGCTTGTTCGTTCTCAGATGTTTACCAGGACCAGGACCTGCAAGTCTGTGGAACAGAGCGGAGCTCACTCTGGCAGCTCTCTCTGGGTTTTTTCACAGGACTAGCTGTTTGGGGAGTAAACATGCCAAAGATCCGACGTGATTTTGTTGCTTTGGGGTAAACTGCTCACGTTGTTTTGAGGAGGAGGTCTACTCGGTGCCATTTTGGGGGGAGGTGGAATTTGTTTCCTTCTGTTTTAGAAGTCCTTGTCTTGGTTTGGATTTATGGTGATGTGAACCCTCACCCAAACTCCTCCGGTTCAAGCAGACACCAACCAACCTGTGGTGGGCGCTGTGGCCATGCTCCCTCAGAGCGAGCTGGAGGAGATCACTCGATGCAAACAGCAGATTTAGATCCTGAGACCTAAGATTAAAAGATTTGTTTCTGAGCTCCTCTAAAACTCGACGAATACACAAAAACAAGGCAGCGATTACCTTCTTACAGCATCACCTCCTGATGCACGTATGAGCTTAATTTTAACGTGCATTTCCACACGTGCAGTTTTTAATTGATCCTGTTCCGTGAGCATCGTCGTGTGGAATCAGGAAGTGGTGGCAGTGAAGGATCTCTCCTCTGCTGCTGCACTGCTCTCCTCCTCTTGTCCTTAGCTGCATGTTGTTTTGATACACAGCTGCCATCTGTGTGAAATATTAATGCAGTGGGCTGATTTGGGGTGTCGAGCAGTGTCACTCATTTGGCTTTTAATCATGCGGCAGCTTGAGAAAAAAGGAGGGAAAATAACTTCCCTTCCTGGGTGGCTGTCAAAGTCTTCCCAAAGTCATCCGGCTGGCGGGCGTCATGGCTGTCGCCTGTCTCTGCTTTCATTGACAGCTGCATTTTTGGCTCGTCTTCGAGCGGCTGAGCGCTTTCACGTCTTCAGCCAAAACAAGGACGACACCCATAAAAATTTAAATACGGCTCCGTCTTACCGCTCAGCCCTTCAACGGGGCCTTCCTCCCCTGAAGAGCACAAATTAACATCCTGCTGGATTTCTCACTGCATTTCAGCCACATTATTAGGAACAGTGTTTGTGATTTTGATGCGCTTGTTCCTGCTGCCGGGTCTCGCTAGCGCACACGCCGTTCTTTAAGGGATGCAGAAGATGGATGTGGCCACCATCACATCACCCACTGGCATCAATGTTTAGTTTGTATCGGAGCCAGGTGTGAGCTGGCAGTGGCTCATTGTGGCATCTTCTCAGACCTGCAAATGTTTCTGCTACGAGTGCAGCTGTAATCCACAGGTTCAGGTGAGTGCGCTGAGGTAAATACCGCGTGTGATGTGCAGACTGGCAGTTTCACGGCGATGTGTTTTTATTTCTGACCCAAAGAAAAGAGGAGCTGTGAGACCCGCTGGCAGAGTGACAGATGAGCTCCATCCATCTCATGGCTTTGCTTTAGAATAGAACCTCTCAGCCCCTCGGCCCATTATCTGGGTTTTTAACAAGGCCGTCTAATTAATATTTATAGCTTAATTGCCTTCTGCTTCTTTTTTCCTAAGAAAGAAGAAACACAGCTAAAATAGTGTTGTTGTTAATTAAGACAAATGCATTAATTATTAAAGATGCAAACATGTCAGGCGAGCATAACTAATTATTCGAGCGTGTTAACAGTTGTTTAATGTTAGCAGCAGCTGAATTATTTAAAGCACCGGAGCCATATTTGGATTGTTTGAAATGTGGCGTGGCAAGTGGGGTGAAAAAAGTCACAGCAGAGAGACCAATGAAAACACAGCGAGGCAGAGGAACTCGTACAGATGTGGCCCACCTAAATATAATTGCTCATTACAGGTGGAAGGAAGTGTTGGTGTTCATTTACAGCACTACAAAAACAGCCACGTTCTGGCTATGAGGATTTCTACGTGTGCGTGTCTGTGTGTGTTTGTGCGTGTGTGTTTGCACGCTGAGGGAAAATGCATAAACGCATCAGGGGATGAAGGTAACTGGATGTGACAGCAGACAATTTATGTTGTTATGTCTTAATTGTCACCTGATGTGCGTGCAATCTGGAACGCTGTCAAAAAAAAGGACTCTTCCTCACCGCGGAGTACGGCGACGAGGTGCGAAGACAAACGTGATCAAACCTGCGGCAAAGGATGGATGTACCTCATCACCTGTCCGTCCGTCTGTCCGTCTGAGTGGTAAACCCCCCCACCCCACCCCCACACAAACATCTCGAGTCCAATTAAAGGTGCTTTAACGGGAATCGGAGCCGTGCTGATGATTTCAGCCCATAAAATCTGTCACATGAAAATTAGCTGTCAGCTTTTATCACTGTTGTTTCCACACTTCACTCTCATTTCACTTTTTGTGATTTCTGCCAAGTGTGATGATGTCTGCTGAAGTAATTACACCAAACTCAATGTAATCATCATTCTATAAATCAGGACGTAACCTGCCTCCATCAGGTGCTCGTCAAGCTCGTCACAACGGAGAACGCATCGAGGAAGCCGTTCTGCAGCCATCATCCTACGAATACGACGCGCTTCGACATCGACCCCAAAATCCATCTGCAATATAAAGAAAACTCAGGATACCAAACTGGATTATTTAACTTCTAACATTCATGCAGGATGTTACAAACGTCTGCTTGGTCGGAACGAAGATCTGCAGTTAAAACAGAACAGCAACACACAGCTGTGGGTCGCAGAGTGGCATGCACATGTGTGACATGTGTACTCACAAACACACACACTCACACACACACACACGCTCAGTGCATCCTGTCTGCCTTGATGTATACGCCCACTCTGACCTGTGGTCACATGACAGTCACTTTCATTTTCTTCTATATATTCTTCTCCTTGTCACCAAGGTCAGCGGTGACTCCAAGTTTTTCCAGCTCCCTCCTCTTTCGCCCTGCTTCCATCGCTCCGCCCCTCCCACCTCTTCGCCCTGATGGCCTCATGAATCATCCCGTCTTCCCCATCGAACTCTCCGACGCCTCTTTCCCACCACAGCCACCCCAACTTCCCCAATCCTTCTTCATTCCCACTAACAATTTGGTAATGAAATATTGATTTTTAGTTAGATTCAAATGGATGTTATTAACTTTGCATTGATAAATTGTTCTCTCGCTCTCCCGGGTCTCTCCTTCTCTGTGTTTTGGATAGAGTGCCGGTAGTAACAGCTGATTAACAGTAAAGCCTGCAGGCCTGATTTTCTTCATGACCTACACGGCTCCTTTTAGAGGCCACTCCCTGTTTACCTCCTGTAGACGCACACTCTTTCACCTCCCTGCATTAAAAGCTGTGAATATATCCTGATTACCTCCTTCGGCCAACGACATGGGCTGCGAGCGTGTTTTATTGAATGCTGCGAACTCCGATGAAGTGCCCTTTTCAGAGCGAGTCATGCGTGGCATTGCAGCGTCCTCTCCAGCTCCAACATGATCGCTCTATCAGTGCACAATAAAGTGTTTAGAAGAGAAAAAGGAAATAGGTTGTGTTTCGGTAAAGGTGGCCCACAGAAATGTAAAAATAAAAGAGTAAATGAACAAAAGGCAACAATAGAAACGGTGACTCGTTCTGCTTGTTTGAGGCTCCTTTTTAATTCCAGACTCTTCTAGAGCAGCTTTGCATGAGTCACCGCCAGAGATGGGCAGTAACGTGTTACAAGTTACAAATAATCGGATTACAGTAACACGTTAATCCGAAAAACTTTTTTCGAGTAACAAGTAAAGTAAGGGATTACTGTTGCAAAACAAGTAATTAGATTACTGTTAACTTCCTATAAGCACGCTGCGTTGTGAGAGCGTGTCGTGACAATAACATCCGAGCGCGACGTCTGTGCTAACAGACTGCTGGAGAGAGTACGACCGTGCAGCGTTTAAAGCGTGGAAGTACTCACATTACTTTGAGTTCGATTCAGATAAAAGTGACACAGAAACATCAGCGTCTGCTGTTCACTCACAGCGAAAAATGAAACATCAGCTCTGAGCGAGTGGCGAGCACGCCGCTGCGGGACTGTGACATTCACAGAGAAACCCGCGGACCCCCCCGCTGACATGACCGCACCGGGCACACCTCCACCCGCCCCACTCCTGATACACAGGTGATAATAGATTTATTTTCTGCTGGGTTTGACTGGCATCTATTTGAAAGAGTGAGTGTAAACACAACAACATATTTTATTTTACATGCTGAAATATGCAGAAAATAGATTTAAACGTTAACCAAATGTCTTCAAGTCAAAAACTGTTGCATAAAGTTAATTTTTTGCTTGATGCATAAAGTTAAAAGATTAAAACTATCAAAACACATTTTAAAAAGAGGCTTTTTCCTTTGATTACATTTTATATGATGGATTATGCAGAAAAAGTAGAACTGGGTGGA
>VUQR01003547.1:2855-25091 GCA_015108515.1 Hemichromis elongatus
GGCTGTATCCCCCCCCCCCCCCCCCCTTTCTTTTTTCCTGTGGCCAATTGGTTCAAGTAAAGCCTTTTATGATGAGATTTATTCCACTTTTGAAGTAATGCTGCCAGAGGGGGTTTGGACGGCAATAATCTATATGTTTACATTTAATGAGTTCAGGGGCTAGAAAATGCCACAAAAACCCAACATGGTTTTTACAATTTTTCTTGGCAGAATGAAAAAGTAGCAGTTTCACCATGAAGATTGTGTACTCTTCCTCACATTAAACATCTAAACTGTCAGTGTGTCCTGTTGTCTTACAGCTAAAGCAACCAGATATACAATATTAGACTTCACTGGCATCTGCATTGATATTGAGCCTCCAGCCATTAGCTATAGTTGTCATTTTGTTTTTCCTTTTCGACTTCATACCTTTTCATCATGTACACAATTCTTTCCGGTTGACTTGAGAGGCAACACAGTGAAAAGTGCAACGCTTGATGTTCTACAAACGGCATCAAATTAATCAATTTGATAACTCCCAACTGCTAGGCTCAGTCTCTTCCTTAGTGTCTCTTCTCTCTTTCCTCTTTCAAGGCAGTGCTGAGGGAGAAATATAGATTTGATAAGGCCGCTTGCTCCCGCTCTCCACATCCATGCAGAGAAAATACATTTCCCCCTGGACTGAGCCAACTCTCATCCTTCCTCTCTGGAAAGATTACAGAGCAGGCATGGACAGGGAATGACACAATCAGCCTCGCTATCCCCTCTGCATCGACAGGAGACTGTTCCTACACCACCGTCCATAGGTTATGATGACAAGCCTCCCAAATGGCACCATCCATAATGCCTGGAGCTGCACCTGTCTGCCATCTTATATAATTCATTATTATATACTTATGGTTTCTTGTAAGGCTTACAAAGTGCAACTCTGATTCATTGGAAAGGGAATAGAAACACTCTAAGCCAGCTTTATTATGGAGAGTACAGTTCTCTACCACAGCCCCGAAGATAGATGCTTTGTTATGCCAGTGCTTTATTAGCACTACTAAATCACTTGATAGCAATGTGGCTGAAACAGAGATAATTATTGGCGTTGTATCTTGCCGTTTAATGGCGTGGCACCAACACGTAGCTCAATGAGTCGCAAAGGACCCTCGCTTTTTTATTCCTTCCTGCTTTTCGCACATTTTCCTCTTTCATTAGATTTTGTGTTTTTCTTTTATCTTGTACTTTTTGCATGATTCCCTTTTATCTATTTTTGCTCGGTCCCTCTTTGTCTTTTCTTATCCCTCGCCTTACTCTCATTACATAGTTTAGAGAACATTTTTCCTGCCTTGCATAGCTACATTGCGTAGCCACATTTAAGCCATTAGTCTTAAAATGTTTTTGTGTCAGTGCACGGCCTGTTGTTGTTGTCCCCCCCCCCCTCGATCTCCTCCTCCTTCTCTGCTTTTTCTAAGGCTGATGTGTCTTTCATTACCGGGGTCTGACAGCACTGAGCCGAGTGGACGTCTGTTTGTCACCCTCTAATGGGGCTTGGCAGCCTACAAGGTGTGCACAACACCTCAGAGAGAGTGCCCTTCTCCCTCCGTCTTCCTCAGTGGAGGAAAAGACCAATAATACTGCCTTGCGCATTCAGTCCACTGTTCAATTTCACTTCACGTCCGCGTCAGTGCTGTGAATTGGATCAGGCACCTATGGACAAATTCCACGTCCAGTTGACTTGATGGGAATTGACCAAACCTTGCCAGGATCTCACGCAGTGCGGGCTTTGATCCTGCTCCAGCTGTCAATTGCAATATACAGTTTAGAAGTAAGGCTATCTAATCCATTGTGAGTAAATCCTGCTTTTTGGTGTCAGCCTATCGACCTGCCCTCAGCTCTACTGTTGCTTATGGATCTCTCTCTCCTGAGCAAATGTTTTCATTTGATGGATTCCCAGACAGACTTATATTAAAGCCATGGACCACCATTTGATAAGATTTCATTGGATCAAAATAGAAAAACTTGTTTTGACTTGTTGTTCTGTTGTGAGGCCTTATAATGTTCCTTGAGGAGCCCTTCACTTAGAACCTGTCCAACACAAGTCCCATTTTGTTAAGATTAACTCACCAGCTCACCAGGAATCTATTTGCTGTTTTGGCTTACTTGCTCGATTACACCTGGGTGTAAAACTTTGAAAATATTTTCAGTATTTAAACCAGTGGTTCCCAAAGTGGGGGGCGTGCAGGCCAATTGCAGGGGGTGTGTGGTATGAATAATAATAAAGAAAGAATGCTTGGACACTGCTAGCACAATGGACAAGTTTTTGACGGGGCTCCCACACAAACGCAAAGCAAAGCATTGCCAGATATGCTTCCAAACCAACTTCCTTCCAAGCCAAAGACTAGAAAACATGATGAAGCATATCTTTCCTTTGGCTTCACCTGCACAACTGTGATGCCTAGTATCCCTGCAGAATTTATTTCCTCCTGCGTCGAGAGCACGCGTTGGGCTGTCCAAATCCTGGACAAGCAGTATCCCACATTCCTGAATTTTAGTTCACACACACTTCCTATAAGGACTAACTACTCCTGAGATTTTGAAGATGTTAGCTTTTTATATATTAGAGTTACAGTGAAATACATATAATAACAGACTGATCCTGCCACAATTTGTTCTCCCTGTCCAAATCACTTACAAACACTATCCCACAGTTTATTTTTTTAAACCCATTTTGCACAGAGACATTTCTTGAAAAATGTATTAACAGCAATGTTGAATATTATTACACAGTAAAACAACAAAAACAATTACGCATTAAATAATTACACCATGAAGATGGCTTGTTTTTCTGTTATTTAAGGCTAAGTCCACATGCACATGGGTATTTTTGAAAATGGAGATTTCCTGTTAATGTTTAATAAAATCTTGTACACGAGGGCAGGTTTAAAAAATATTTCCGTCCACATTTAAATGGAAAAAACAAAGTCAAATGCTGTCAAAGTCTAGAATCCTGGGAGGGAAAGAGTAAACAGGGTTTTGTACTTCTGAAAAGTTTTGGAGTTTTTGTGTAAAAGCAGCAAATTTTGTGTTACTTTTCAAGTGTCAAGAATCATCACAAATGTTAATAACTAAAGACAGTATTTTGGATTTTGTCTCTCTGGCCAGAGTTTATTCAATAAAGAAATAAACAGAAAATTTTACATTAGTCTGAGTGATTCGTAATCATAAGTGACAGCGCTGTGAAATATGGCTGGTGTAGAATCACAACTTACAATCTTCGCTATGCACATCAACGTTTGAAAAGAGATGTCGGCAACACAATCTAAACAACGTACACTGTGCAAGAATAAACGTAAAATTTAAAGTAGTCCAGGCGCATTTCTTTCCAAGCTTAGACTACTATGACCTGGATGACTGACTTAGTTTTAGTCAGCAGAGAGAGATCAAATTTATTCAGCCAGTCTCAAGGCAAAAAGTTTTATAGGCTAGGCAGTCCTCCGTGTCCATTTCACACATGCAGAAGATGGAGTAAGCTGCAGTAACAGCAGAGGGAGATATTTTATTTCAATCCAACATGAAAATAATTACAGGAAAGTGTGATTATTTACACACATGTAAATACAAATTAGCCACCTAGCTTAATCATTCCTTTTGACTAGGGAACCTGGACTGTACTTCATACCTTTCTTGCTGACTAGTGACTTCTTGCCTTTTAATATATTATCTCCCTCTGCTGGTACTTGGACTTCCATTTCATGCATGTTTCTACTAATGCTTGAACGGAAAATCTCACTTCTGACCGACAACAGTAATACTGAGGTAAGTTGTTGATTATATGTTGAACTGTCAGTAGCCACTGTTAGCTGCTGTTAGTTTCGCTAATACAGCTAACAATAAAAGCTATCTTGAAGTAACTTTGTTGGACTCTGAGGCTTAGCAAATAAACTCATACAATGTAAGAATGAAATTGAACTGAGGGATGTTTAGGACTCAAGCCTAACTTTAGCTAGCTTAATGTTAGATTATAATCAGATGTTGCTGTTGTTTAGCTATCTGGTGATGGAAGGGTTGTGTGTCTAAACTGCTGACCAGAATTAATTGCGAAAATATTATCAATAAATCAGCATTTTAATGAACACTTTCATGTAGTACAGCTCTGATATCAGTTGAGGAAATGAGGTTTGAGGTGACATTTTATTAAGATCCTAGTGACACTGCTTCTTTCCTTTGTGTTCTTGCTTCTTTGGTGAACAAGACCCCCTCTCAGATCACAAAACATAGACATGAACCTTCATATCTTAAGTCCAAAGGTACAAAAACAAATTAAAATTTGACTCTATGGCAAGAGAATGCCTACATTTTCTCCTCTCCACTCTATTCAAATGCAGTTAGGAACATGGCGGCTTCCATAAACTGCAAACCTGTCATATTTTTAATAGATTAATCATAAGTTTATGAAAATGCATCAGTTTGTTGAAAGATGTAATTACACATTAGGTGGAATGCACCCCCCTAAGACACAGTCCTGCTAGAAGGATATTAGATTTGGAAAAGTTACTAAAAATGACTGTGTCATAGGAAAAAGCTTCTTTTTTTCTAGGATATCAGAATTGCTCACAAGTAATTTATGAATTCATTATAAGCATCGTTTCAGGATTTTAAACCCAAGCAGGTCAAACAATAAAACGATAGGAAAGCTTGAAGGAGTAGAAATGAAATTCAAGTTAATGGAATAATGGCGATAGAGAAGGAAAATCGGAGACAAAGCAAAGCAGATGAAAGTAAAATGATTAAAAGGCCATCAGAACATTCAAATGGCAAAGAATGGGGTGACTGAGAGAATAGATCTAAATCCTCTTTTTTCTTTTCTTGTGTGGGTCTATGAGACTGTCAGAGCGCCACAATGATTGTCCCAAAACGCACATTTAGACCAGAGCCCACATCTTTTTATTAATCCCTACCTTAATTTGATTCCACAGAAGAAGGAGGTGATGGAAAGAACTGCGGGAAGATGGCAGAAAGGAGGAAAGAATGCAGCTGAGGGTTGAACATGATGTGGGAGTCGGAAACCTGCTTTTCTCTGCTCGGAGATGAAAGGTTAAAAAGCCTGATAGATCTTTCCATTTTAAATGCACCTCTGCGCCTGAGTGTGCAGTTCTCAGAGTGTGCATGCCGATTCATTTGTGCAGCGAGTGTTTATCTGCGTGCCAAGAGTGTTAGAATGGGGAAACGTTGGCTAATAACAAGATGTTCCTTTGAAAATCGCGGTGCATTCATCCTGGTGTGTTCTTTCAGGCGAGCGGCACAGGGCGAAATGTCAACCATTAGAAATAAACAGTCTTGTCATGACAACTCTTGACGTTGAGAACAATGCCAGAGAGAAAGTGAGAGAGGAGAAAAGAGTGATAGATGTAGCAAGATGGAAATAGAAAGGGATGGAAAGGTGTAAAAAAAAAAAAGAGGAGTGAGCAGGAAGATGAAAACACTTCCCTTTTTTTGCACATCCCTCTGAGTCAGCCTGCCAGTTCCTCCTTGAAAAGCAGCAGAACCTGTTTTTTCCTTATTTTTTTCCCCTCTCAGTCTTATTGTCTTTTTCTCTCTGAATCTATTTTTTCTTAACTAAAACCATGGAGAAGCCTCTCAGTGTTTCACTCGGCTGTTTAACAATCCACACATCATTAGCGCCTAGCCAGGTTTTCTTTATTTCTTTTGATTTGTGTCTGTGGTCTGCTCATAATGCTGTGCTGATGAGCGGCAACCGAGTTAGGCTGATTTTGATTTATTAGCATGTATGAAATAAATCCACCCTAAAAGCAGGGATTCACTAGATATTTCTGTATGAACAGCTCAGTTTTACTTCAACTTTCTCTTAATGCTGAAAAACAGAGAAAGAGATTACAGTGTTGAAAAATGAATCCATATGCAGCAAATAATGGAACAACTCATCTGACGCATAATTTTTACAGTACTATGAGAACATTTACTCCTTCGTAGCTGGAAGCCATGCATTCAAATAATATCATTTGTTTGCCGTAGCTCGCCCAAGAGTTTTAAGAAGTGATAGAGTTAGTAATTTGTTTTAATATGCTTTTCCTCTTAAAGTCACTATATAAAGCCAGTGAGTTATACAAACCTGGGGTGTTGGTCACTGTGATACCTGCTTCTTGTTAATTTAGAGTAGACATACATGCATTCATTTTCTACCATGAAAGAAGAGTCTCATAGCAGTAGGCAAGGCTTGGTATTCCAGAACTGCGAGTTCCTGCAGAACAATCAATAGATACCACCAGGCCAGATGTTATTAATTTCTGTGCAAAAGTCTCATTCCTTTAGAAATCAATAGGAAAACGGGAAAAAGGTCCAGAAATGTATCAATACATGTGCAAAGACACATGGACAAGCAGTAAATAGGGCAAAAACAGAGACTGTACAGTTCTAAGTCATAGGCAGTGTTCTTCAAGAGTGGTTCTTGAAAAGCTCTTCTTCAGATTCTGACTCTTTTATTTTTCCATTCTGTCAAGATGATTTCACACTGATTCAGTAACACCGAGGGTCAGGCTCTGGTGAGTTCACATGGACTGAAGATTAAAGTGAGTGAAAAAGCAACCAATGTCCAAAGAAGAACTTTGAAAAAACATTCAGAAAGCCTTGAGCTACTGCTCAAGGCAACTTTAAAAATGGCAAATTCTGGCTCCTTGAAAGCAAGGAGAAATGAGGTGGTCCACAAAGAAATGAGGTGTGGCTCAAGACTTTTTGTATAGACTTTGCATATAAATATTTATCCAGCCCTGCAGCAAATTCTGGTTCTGCGTGGTGGACTTCCTTAAACCAAAGGATTCAAGGAAAGAATTCAACTGGTTCCCTTTGATGTTAAGGAGTACGGCTACGCTAGCCTCATCTAGATGTCTACTTGTATCGACACCTTCATTCTTTTGGTTACCAACTTATCACACGTAAGTGTTAGACCTCAGACTGTCTGGCAAATTGAAAGCTTTAATTTTCTCTGACCCCTCAGGATACCCGTCAATATCCTTCCAGCTGCTTTACCATTACCCATAATCCAGATTCCAAGATTGTCCAAGTGACTCCTGTTACAGAGTAGTCCACTGTTTTCCAACTAATTATTGCCATTATTTTTGATAATTGTTGGCTTTGTCACTCCATAATTACAACTTGTGACACATTAGGTTAAGTCCATCCTAACAAAACTGACTTGAATTCACGAATCTTATAGCCTGTTGCCAATCTGAATGGTGGATGCAGAGTTGCAATTTTGGACTAGAGTATAATATTTCAAGATGAAGAGATTTAAATATTGTGGAGAAAAAATGAGGAGTGGAGTGGAAAACCAGCCTGTTACACTCCTTTCTCTAACTCACATTTTAAAATAAACTGATTTACTGGCCTTGAAAACATATCTTAAGGATTTTAAATCAAATCTTTATTTCTAGCAGGTCCATGATGGGAAAAAAAAAATTGTGAAACAGCAAAATCTCGGATCCGGACAACCATCAAATTCTTTTTGACAACTCCACTGCCCAAAGCCAGAGTGTTATCCAAATTTCATGGCAGAATAGCTATCTAACATAATGTTTCAGACCATCAGACATTATGTTCTTGGCATACAAAGTGATACTGATGGGTCACTGGAATCTGTTTACTGACAAAAATATACATGATGCAGAAATATGTGGCTGAAGACTTGAAACAGGAAAAAGAAGCTATAAGTTGAAAATGAAGTTGAAATTGCTATTGTGCTACAGTTAATATATTCATATTGGCTGCTACATGTCCTGCTTTCTGTCTTCTGTATGAATCTAATATTCCTCGGCTGTGCCACTGAATCCCAGTTATAGGGTGAGCACAATCAGAATCTGTAATATAATTGAGAAACAAAGCTGTGGAATCATACTGTACCATCATACATATGCTGAATGAGTAAACAATAAAACAAGCAAATGCTGGTAAAAAACGAAAAACAATACAATTATGTTAATATCTTTCCACTTTGTAGAAAAGTGTGTAACAACTGAACGATAAGCTGTAGACAGCGCCCCTTATCTTTAATATAATGTTAGTTTATTGAGGCCTGTTGTGGCCAATAGATTAATAAACTGTCATTACCGGTTGTCAGCGCTTTGTGTCCACCTTGCTTTAACTGTTTTTCAATTAAGGCCCTTCCTTTCAACCAAGGGAGGATTAACAAATTGCCCTCTGCTGAATGTAAAAAAAGATTCACATTACAGTGTGCATTTGATGCACTTGATTGTGTTCTGAGGCTGGATTTGGGCTGTGCATTTGATACAAACCTTCCCTGTTAACTGTTTCCTTGTAAATTCTACCATTTTGGTCCAGACTAAAATATGTCCACTACTAGTAGATGATGAATTGCTCTAAAGCTTTGTATGTCTCACTTCAGAACTCATCCTGTTACTTCTATAAGCAGTCACATCATCAGTAAAATCTAGTGACCAAGTTCTACTTGCAGACATACTGTACATTTCCATTTTTTCAGATCAAAAATTGCAAAATGTGTGTCACTGTCCAAAAATATATGGACCAAACTGCAAAGGATGAATTCAGAAGCTTTACTGGCAAGTCTTTTTCATGGTATTATTATTTTAGCATGTTAGCAATGCCAGTTAGGATGTGTTAGCATGCTTTTAGTAATTAGCAATGCTGTGTCTAAAAGCAGCCTCACAGAGCCCCCTACAAAACTGCATACTCTTAGTTTTATTAAATATTTATTTTATATTTATCTTTCCTTTGTGCAATTATTGGAAGTAGACTTACAGTTGGGAATAATCAATTTAAGCTAACTGCAGATATTTTAAAGCTGTACAAATGATTAGTTAAGTTTAAAAAAATTTGTCACTAAACGTTATCTTGGGTTTTGCAAAATCTTTCAGAATCATCATTTAGAGCTGCCAAGTGAGCTATTAAGAACACATCTGGTCACAGCTGCTCGGAATTCCTCACTACCTCAGCTACAATTAAGCAACTGTTGTAGATTTAGGCTCTCTTCCTTCTTCCTGCCCACCTACTTGTTACTGAGCTGGTTTTGATTTACCTGCATCCTTATTATTGGGCATTACCATGCAGTGCTTTATCAAAGTAGGTTATTTTTAGTCAGACATTTGTTCTCTTACTTTTTCCTAGAACCAGGCACAAGATTGTTGCTGGTAAGGTCAGCAGCTTGGCGTGGCTTGTTATGGTGTTATGTTTTGATCACAACCAGCTCCCAAAAATTTTGATGGCTGAATTGTCTTTTAATGACATATACAGCATAACTGCTGAGCTTTGATGTGGCAGCTTTGCTCTCAGCTCTTGTGCCAGGTTTCATTCTATGGTGGTGACCTCGTATTTATTCTCCAATGCCCGTCCACACCTGTGAAATTATTATTTTCATTTATTTGTAATAAGCGCCATGATAGGTGTCAATAATTATTGAGGGTTATGAACTTGATCTTTCTTTTTTATGAATTGTTCTCATACTGGGGAAAAAAAATACCAAGCACTCTTAACTGGTCATTTGTTATTCATTACCCTTATGAAAGTACAGTGATGTTTTTAATCAGAAATGCATGTGAGTCCTCTTTACACTTTAGATCAGCGGTCCCCAACCTTTTTTGCGCCACGGACCGGTTTATGCCCGACAATATTTTCACGGATCGGCCTTTAAGGTATTGCGGGTAATTACAACAAAATAAAACCAGTACCGAAACCAAAAAAATGTATTCATAACACACGGGAAAAGACTCAAGGAAACTAAATTAGTGATAAAAGGAATAAATAATAACAATAAAAACCCTGAAAACCATAAATTTCACACCCAAGACTCAACTCTCGCGGCCTGGTACCAAACAGCTCACGGACCGGTACCGGTCCATGGCCCGGGGGTTGGGGACCTGCTTTAGAGTGCTTGGTGACATGTACATTTTATTTTTTTGAACAGCTGAGAGAGAGCACAGGGTCATCGGTATTGATTCAATAAAGTTAGACCAGACCAAATATTGTGAACATATTTGGTTTCTTTTGGGTTTTTTTATTATTTAGATTTTTTTAGGGCAGTTATTGCATCTTTTAAACAAAATACTAAAATCTTACTTTTAGTTTTTATAATTTTTGTAGTTTTGTCCCGGCCAAGAGCCAACTAAAACTGCAATACTGGAGATGTGGAAGTAAATAGTGCTTTCCAAAGTTGGTTGTTAAATACAGGTATATTCATGTAGTCCCTTTTATATTTTCCAGTAGGCTAGGCTTCTTTAGAGCTTTACAGTTATCCAGTTGCAAGGTTTATTTCATTTTTCCTGTCTTTTCTTATGTGTGTTTTCATTTTTATTTATTCATTTGCATTTTTAGACCTCACCTCACCTTAATGTTCCTTCCATTTGGCAGCTCAGTGTGTATGTGAGTGTGGGCGGGTGTGTGGGTGCGCGTGCTCAGTGTCTTTTCTTTCTTTCTTTCTTTCTTTCAGCCACATTTGGTCATTGTGCTGATATGTATCTGGCTCAGTGCTGTGTTGATAACTGGCTTCTGTATTAACCAGGTTATTATGAGCTGTTAGCCTCTCACGCTGTGCTCTCTGTTACCTGTTTTCTTTTCTCTCTTTTTCTCATTAGACTGGAGTTTTTGGGCCAATGTGCGTAGCAGCCCACCCCGTGGTGGCAGTGTCCCTTCATAGATCCCATTATTGTGGAGCATGTTGGGTTTGTGAATGGTGTGTGGTATTTGTGTAATATGTGGCATCAGGATCCCCACCACCACCCTGCTGCCTGTTTCCTATGCCTAATTAGGATACTACTGGCCCTACCCAGTTATTTTCCTCTGCTGCGTTGGTTGATGTTTTCTTTTTACATATCAGTGGGCTGTTTGCTTTGTTTATGAGTATAGCCGTCATCTGTTTTTATTTATATTTGTATTTATTTTTCTGTACTTGCTGTAGCTTAACACTACCTAGCCATTGGGATTATTGAGGTTTTGCAGACATGTGACCACAGACAAGTTAACATCATATGGTCAACTTGTCTTTTTTGGATGTGTGTAAAATGATGTCAAATAAAGCGGCAGAATAAAGTGAATAAGTCCCCTATAACACAGGCTTGGTGACTGGTATACGACCAACTGGCTACCATCAGTCATGAGGGGGAAAATGAGTATTCCCCGACCAGTTGCGAGTGGTTGCTTGAGGCTGATGGCTGTTGCTGGGAAAATGACTGCTAAAGTCCCAGTCATGAAGGCCTAAAATCAGTTCACAGAGGAAAACCTTGCAATTCCGAACTGTTTGGCAAAAGCCTGCATGTGATTGCTTTGCTTTTGTTATCAAATTGCTGCAGCTGTAGTTTAAATGTAAGTTCTTGTTTCCAACATACTTTTTCCAAGTTTTGCTACTGTTAGGCTAGCAGTTAATATTTGCAGACAAATGTAAAAAATTACAGGTAACTGTGGTCTAATAAGAAACTTCAGTAGAGCATTTTGCTGGTATTACATCTGCTTTTAATATCCTTTTTCAGCTTTATTTGATAGGGACAGTAGAAACTGACAGGAAAGCGCAGCGAGAGAGGGGAAGACATGCCGCAAAGGGCCACGGGTTAGATTTGAACCCAGGCCGGTAGCCGGCTAAACTGAGCTAAACCGTTGTCCGTGTTACATACATTGCACAATATTTTAAAATGTCAACTAGCTAACTTTTTAAAGCCCAATGCCCCCATTGTTGGGGTTCCATCCACAGTTACTTTAACACAGTAGCATCTACTCTAATGTTTACACCTCTAAAGTACCACAAGTGTTAGTTTTATTTTGATACCAAGATAGTTTGCACAGGGTTTGTAATTGCAAGGAAATCCTACATTAATTTTGAACATGTTATATTCAAGCAGGAACCTTAGAAAGACTCTTTAAGAAGCTAGCTACCTAGCTTACCACTACCTTCAAACTTTGGACTCCCTAAGCCTTTTTCCAAACTTCTCTTTTCATGGATGCTACATTTGTTTGTAACACATGGAACAAAAGCTACACTAATCCCTTTTTCTAGAACTGAACCAATTTGGACCATTTTTAACTTCCAGCAGTACATCTGCGTTTATTTACTTTTAAAACAATTTGAGAGAATTTTGATCTAATGGATAATTACACCAAACATATCAAGCCAGTAATTTGTTGCAGTACCAACGTTTTTACGTTTTTGCTGGTATTTATGTTTGTCGTGATTTGGATTTTGTTTATGCCATTTTCCATTTTATTTTGAAATCCCATAATTTGTTTAATCCCAGTTACATCTGCCTTTTGTTTTTCTCCACACCATTAGTGTCCAGTCATTTCTTAGTGTTTATATCAGTATTTAGCTGCTTGATAGTCATAGTACTATATTTTAGTCAAGCTTTGTATTCGCTCTTGTTGTTTTAATTCAGCCTAATAACTTGTGAGAAGCCCCTCTGGGTGTTGTTCAGCATTATGCTTTTTTTTTTTTCCTTTCTACTGTTGCTTTGTCCCAAGATTTTTTAAGGTTATTCTTGCATCAAATTTCAAAATTTGGTCCTGTTTTCATTGGACTTAGAGTGGAGTTTGAGTAATTTGCAAAACATTGTATTCCGTTTTGTGCCAGCTTATTTAAAAATGGACTTTGAATAATTTGGACCAGTTTTGCTGTTCATGGCATGTCTTGACGAGTTCTAGGGTATTTCCTGGCACACCATTTATTTCTGAGTATGATTAGGCTGGAAAATGCACCAGACCTGGAAGGCGAATTCCCCTTTCCCAATGCACAGTGCCTGGGACGTCAGTCCTGATTGTTCCAAAGTGACACCCAGCACCCAGATTCTGCCATCACATGTCGGTGCTCACAATAACACTCTGCCCAATCTTCCCCTCCTTCTCGCCTTCCTATCCTGTCTCTCCATTCTTTTCGTCTATTCAGCTGCCTGTCTAGAGTACTGACTGGTTCATCCTCATTTACTCCACTCATATCCCCAGACTTGACATCGCCAAGCAGCCACCACTGTCTCCTCTTTCACAGGCCTCTGCTGGTGATTGTTCTTGTGATCGAGCTTGTTAAATTGTTTGGGGTTTTTTGTTTTATTAAATTATTGTTGATTTTACTGGTCTGAACACCAAGCTGTATCCATGATTCGTGCATTTTTGCGCCATCAGTTTGGACAACAATGTTATCTTGGCTTTAAAATGTTTTATTGTTTTTTTTTTTTATCTTTTAAAATGTTGTCTAAAAATGAAATTGGCTTCATATGGACTTTTTCTGCAATGACATCACTGAAAATAGGTTTATCACAGAATACCAAGACAAAGAAAAACAGTGGTTGGGTACAGATTCAGACTTTGACCCTACCAATCCAGTGGCATTTAAAACAAATCCAGTTTAATAATGCAGCATGTTTTTAAAAGAATATGTGACCAGTTAAATTCATCATGAATTTTAAGCAGATCAAAAGAAATTGCTTTAATTTAGCTCTCATTCGACTAAAAGCCATTTTTGCCATCCAGCATTTCACCTCCTGGAGGCAATTGGATGGAACTTGTACAAGTTGAGTCACCCAGATTCAAATGCATGTATGTTTATGAGTGTGTCATTGGCCCAATAAAAAAAAACCCATATAATATCCCCATTAAAAAAACAGATGCTAAAAGGAGCCTAAAAATAATATAATTGGGCCTAAAATAGAACCTTGAGGATCACCACAAGTAACAGAGTCACCTGATCAAGAGAAGATCTTTACTTTAACAAAAAGAATATGTCTACAAGCTATGAGGCAGTGCATTTTAAGATGCCACACTGATATTATAATTTTATATATATAAACTAAAATAGCAGTTTTTCTTTTAAACTGTTACTAATAAATAATATTTACTTTTATTATTCTTATATGTATGCTACGTAGGATTTTCTTATACGATGCCATAGTTGTTGTTAGGTTATTAAATGTTGAGGATAAGCATGCTTATTTTAAGTGCAGTAAGAGAAAATAGAAGGTATGAAAGAGTTTCCAGGGAGATTTTAATTGGCCTGTAAGTTTTAATCCACCTGCTCTACAAGTTGTTAGTGGCAACTGTTTCAAGTCAAATGCATTTGCAGAAGATACGCACACACAAAAAACACCCAGAGAGCCAACAACAGTGACATGTTAAATATATATATGTCTGTACTTTCATGATTAAAAACATATAGGCACATGACATGTAAGGCGAAAAACGTACATAAAAAACTCAAAGCTGAAGATTTTTTTATACCCAGTTTAGAGAAACCAAGCACTCCATCAGCAGCAGCTAGGGTTGAAAGCTCATCTTCCCTCTGAAGTAGATAAAATGAAAATATTCCAGAAATCCACTGAGGGACAAACTCCCACGTTATGCTTTTATATCCGCTCTGTCTTCTGTAAACACTTAGAAGCTTTCCTCAAAAATCACCCATCGACACACATTCACTTACTGCTGCAGCTCTCTGTCTCTACACCGCAGCGGATCTTATGGTGTCTTGCTAGCCTCGGGCTTCATGCTGCTCCTGATTGCTATGCACCCGGACTAACGGCACATCAAAAGTGGCCCCCGCACAGGGCTTCTGTGTGTTTATGCACGTGTGTATGTCTAACACAGGTCATTTTGGCTCTTTTTTTCACAGATCAAAATGCTCAAGACAAATGACGAGCAACCAAATAATCTCTCCCTCGCTTGCTCCGTGGGGTGTGATTTAATAAGATTGATTCTCACTACAAATGACTGAAGAGGATTTTACATGTCTATTTTTGCATATTTACTGCCAGTGACAGCTCAGTGCTGCTTGGCTACATTTTAATGTTTGTGTCGTTTGTATACTCGTGCTTGCATATAGCCTAATAACATTTGAGATGAATTAAAAAATCCATCACAGTGCTATACACCTCAAGATGAGGATGATATGTGGGTATCTGAATAATAGATTCCAACATTCATTAGAACAAAGGTTTGGCCCAGTGGTTCCTAATCTTTTTAGCTTGCAAAGCAATGCCCATTTGCGACCCCTCATCACAGGCTGAATGTGTTTATGAGCTCTAATCACTTCAACCACAGAGTGATTTTCCCTTCACAAATTGTTTCATTTAAATATTTTATAGTGGCGTGAAGAGGTAAAAGGCTCTAGTGTCTCATAAGAAAAGGCAAAGCTTAGAGAAACAATGCAAACAAAATAATTATGACTTGGTTTGATAGAAATAGGTCTTTTTTTTCGATTCCTTGTCCTAATAATCATCACTTCAACTAAGTGCTACCTTCCATTAACCACCCCCCAACCCCACCCAATTTCCATTGTCCCAGCTGGTTTAGTCCCACATTCAGTGGTTTTAAAGTTTACCAATTATGTCTTTATTAGACTTTATTTGGCAACAAAAAGCTTATTCTACTTTAAACCCTTTTTGGGAACCACAATCCCATATCAAGTTGATTCTACTTTGAGTTGTTTTGGAAATATGTGACTTAGTACACTTATGCTTCAGTCACACAAGGGAAAACAGTGGTTAGAGACCGTGGTACGAACGTGTGCAGTGAACTTGTGATCTTGTTGCCTTTGAAATGGTGGCTTTGAAGATGGGAACCAGGTCTGTAGCCACTCACAGACGGCTGCTGTCTTCAAAGTGACTTTGGTCCATGAAGACCACAATAAAACAGCCATAAGACAGAGTCAGTCTGGCATCAGTTTGGTGTCAGTTTGTAATCGAATGGGCTAAAGTTGACAATTACATGCAAGCTGTTTGTGATAACATTAACTACTTGCATTCAAAGTCCAACCAGAACCTCACAGATTTCAAACAGAAATTCCTCCACAACTTGTCACAGGCGCTCAGCAATTTGACTAATACATAGCAAAAGAACCAGGTGAATGGATTCCTTATTGCATTCTAGATGAGTTGCACTCATTTGCGCAGACCCAGAATGACTGCTTAAAAATTAGATGGCAATAATTTCCAAACCTTTGCCAGTATGTTATTGATTGAAATCAGTCTAAGTTGGACTAAAATTGCCTGTATACAGCTTGCTTCCCTGTGTAATTGCCTTGTGGTCGTATGTAGTAACTGGCAATCGCCATTCAGTTGTTGAGTGGCTAGTAAATGTTGCTGTCACAAAGAGGGTGCTGCACTAAGAACCTCCTTGTATTTTCCTTTGGCTGTTAGCAGATTCCAATGGTTGGACATGCATGGAAGCTACTAGCAACCAAACCAGAAATGGAGCACTTCAAAATAAAAGTTTTGGCTTGCTGGGGCAACAAAGATATTTCAAAAGGAACTGTTTTTTGGGGGGGGGTTTTACTGTGAAGGCAAACAAGCTCTGTTTCTGTTTGTCTGTTATACTTTTCAAGGCTTTAATACAACTCTTAGTTGGGTGAAATCAGTCATACAAAGCAACAGTGGCAATCTGCTAGCAGTGTTGGATATAATCTGTTCTAAGGTAATGCATTACTGATTACAGTTACAGTTAAGTTGTTGCTCACATTACAAAGGTTCATCTGATATCTGCATGTTAGTGGGAAAGAAAAAGAAAAAAAATCAAACAAACACACCCTTTTTCTTCCTGTACACACCAATTTATGTTTGTTTGCAGGTAGATGAAAATTATGTAACTATACAAGTATTTTAAATGGAGGTAAGAGCATTACTTTACTTGCACGGAAAGACAAGAGTACAATGGTGAAATGCAAGCTGCTTCCAGGACAAACGACCGCATTCTAATAATAACAAAGCTTTTGGCTCTTTGCAGCCATCAGCACAGACAGTATGCTAACAAACCCAAAGTGATGTTAAAGCTGAGTGCATACCCACCCCAGCTCAGCAGCCAGACCCCAAACATCAACAGGTAACAAAGGCAGTAATAAGGAGTCGGGCCGGTAACATTGTTTCTTTCTTTAAATGGTTCTACAATAGAATCACTGCTGCAATCATTCAGATGTCTCTTTGGGTTGGTTTTCAAGTCCTCTTTGTGTTCATATGTAAACACTGGAAGAAAGGTTGTATTTATGTGTTCATTACAATAGGGCTTTTTCTATTGGTGTGTTGAAGGTTTATATTGTTAACTATTAAATATATAATAATGTGTTTGAGTTCATTTTACAGAGTAACGCAAAAGTACTGTGAGTAAGTAAAGTAAGTTATTAAGTAAGGTACTGCATTACTTGCATTAGCGACCCAGGCAACTACAAGGAGCTTTTCAGTGTACCACTGTTTATTCATCGCAACAAATTACACCTGCCAACTTACAACAACCACTCGCCAACTGTTCTTTGTTTCCTCAGAAACCCAACTGTTGTTGCCAGTGGGATGCTGAGTGCCTCTGACACTGAGGCCTTAATAAACATGTCAAGGATGTATTCAGGGAAGCACTGATTGGGTCCTTTTTAAACATGGTTTGAAATCAGTAAACTAGATTGCAGAAATGTTGCTTAGAACATCAACATTAGACCTCTTTTAGCACTTGCTAAACTTTTTTTCTTCCTTACATCTATTTTGGTGACTAAACCTGTTTTCTTCCTCTTTTACTACAATTTATGCATTTATATAGTCCAAATCACATTCTGAGTCACTTTAACATTGCTGTTTAGCGCTTCCCTTTTATATAGGGAATAGAGCTTGACCTCCTCTAAGAAGAGTATCACTTGCTCTTAGCGATAGTCACGTACACACACTCGTAAATCTATACAGAATGCACATATAATGTTAAGGGAAAGGTGTGAAACTACAATTTACTTCCATCAAGTGAAATTCAAACTCTCCCCACCCCACCACCCCATACACACACAGTTACACAGTGATTTTTTCCACTTTGTTTATCTCTTGCTGTGGAGGTATGATTCATGGGAGGAGTTCGATCCCTGCACCTGTCAGTCCCTGCGTTTTAGGCAGTAATTTCAGCAGATAACACACACATGCGCACATGCCACCCATGTTCTCAAACTCTGAGAATCTGCCAGGGATGTTTTCTTCCTAATTGCCTATGCTAATTTTATCTCTAGAGTAGCAGTAAAAGTATTAGTACAAAGCGTTTCTTGGCGCTTAGATGTTTTCCAATCCACGATGTCTTTGAAAAAATAAAAACAAAACAGAAAAAAAAAAAATAGAGCTCGCATGCCACAGAACTTACAGCAAATCTTGATTGTAAAAAGTTCAATTTTGATCTGCACACTTAAGGCAATGATTCACCATTTTACTGCCGTTACAGTCTCAGAGTGACGGGGGAATGGAAGAACCACAAGATCGAAAACACATCATGCTTAAACTGCATGTATGTAAAGCAGGCACTGAGGAGTCCTTACTCAAACAAAGGCAGAAGGCTTCCCATTATTTTTGCAAACATTTGTGTTCTTTCTTTGACCGCAGCTGCAACCTTCTCATTCCGAAACGCGTCACTTATCGGCTTGGGCTGTGACCTCTAATCACAGCGTGACCTTTGAACTCATGAGCCTGGCGCTGGGATATTCCCATTTGGTAGGTTTGGTATTGACTCAGAGGTTATTGGTTCAGCTAATTGCTATTTGCATAGCTTTATTAGTATCTCAGCACTGCCTCTGTGACATTTCAATCTTTTTTTTTTTCCTTTTCTCTCTGCCTCTGTCTCCCCGGCTTCGTCTTGTTCCTTGCATTCTGGGGAGAGGAATTAGACAGTGTTTGGTGTGTGATTAAGTATTCATGCTTAAAGTAGCGACGGGCAGATCTCGAGAGAGAAAGCCATGGAGGAGAAGAGCAAACATTAATATGCACTTAATAACTCTTTCTATCTGCTTCCTTGTTTTCCCATTCTGTCTTTGTCTGGCTATCTCTGGCCGGGTTTCCCTCCACATATTTTTTGTGAATTATAAAATACTGAATTTGAAAGGATGAATGGAAATGGAAAAATCTCATGAAATTTTAATGTTTTTTTTTTTGTTTTTTTTTTCAGAAAGAACTTACTCAGTAAATATCAATCTAGCACACACTTGTTGAATAGCGACAGAAACCTGGCGTTATTGAGCCCTGCTCTTTAAACTACTCAGTAGGGACCGGAGACATTAGGGAGTCGGATTTGTGTACAGGTTGCTGGTTCAACTCCCAATCCAGGCAAGATACATCTGAATGCAGGGATGATGATGCTTCTCTCTCCTCTGTGCAATGCAAGCTTCTCAGAGCAGCCAAGTGCAATCCAATCTGTGAAATGGTGGTTCTGTGAAAAACTTAAAAAGGAATCATCCGTATCTGGCAGTTCGAGTTGTTTACTGTGAAGCTAATACCTCTAAGGTAGTGTTAAGTGTGACATGACGAATGTAAAGCGCTCATTAACTCAACAGTAGCAAGGAGTGGCAATGCCAATAGCTCCAAGAAGAGAAAATGAACCCACACTTTTGAAACACACTGACTCTACAGTCACTGCTACACTTCTGTTACAATTTTTATTACATGAAATACATACTTTGAATCTCTTCGTGATATAATGTTTTTAAGATGAGCTATTCAGTGTCTTTACTATTGTATTTAGTGGAGTATTATTATGAAATTGTTTGTATCCACGATTTGTAGAAACAATTTATTGCAGATTGAGCGAACCTCTACCCATTTTTACTTCTGAGAAACTCCGAGATACTTTTTTACATCCAATCACATTACTGACCTGTTGCCAGTTAACCTAATTAGTTGCAAAATGTTCCTCCAGCTGTGTCCTGTGTCCAATTTTGTGCGTGCATGCATCTGTGCCATCTGCTTCCAGGTAACAAGGAAACGGCATCATTCGCAGAGCTTCCTGACTGGCAGAGCTAACTCAAAATTTTGAGAAAATAACACAAAATTTTGAGAAAATAACACAAAAATGTAAGTTATTTTCTCAAAATTTTTTCTTGATAACTTGAAATTTGGAAGAAATAACCCAAGTTTATTAGTTAGCATCTTGAAATTTTGACTTGCTACCTCAAAATTTTGAGTTATGCATAGAATTTTGGGGTGTTTTTCAGTTTCCATAGAGACAAATCTAGCTTTTGATTTAGTTGAAATTTTTTAAGTATCAAATTAATACAAAAAAATGTCCATATAGGATGAAATTCTTCTTTTCATAGGATTTTCAAAGTTTCTGAAACTGACTTTAACTTTGTTTTTGTTTTTCTGTTTGTTTGTTTTGGGGGGGGGGGGGGGATTTCTTTTGTCTTACGATCTGTCTTGTTCCTTGTCACTCTCTCCTCAACTGTCTGTCTTTATGGCTTGTTGCATCATCGTGTACCGTGCGTTGGCGTGTGTGTGTGTGTGTGTGTGTGTGCATGCCATTTCCTGCTCTGTGCCTTTGTGTTTGTCCTGTGGTCTCTCAGCTCACAGAGCGTGCGTGCATGTGTGACTGCCTGGCTGAGTGTGTGTGTGTCTTCCAGAGTGAAATGTCAGTCTCATTTCGCTGTTATTACTTGAGGGACGAAGAGGAGGGCTTTACTCTGTAATCTCAGCCTCCCTGTGGCCGCCACTCAGCCCCTGATGTACCTGCGAACACACTTGCCGCAGTTACATAGAGGCTTTTAAACACCTTACTCTCACACTATTCCATTATAACCACAAAACATTTCGTTTTTATTTGCATTCCTGCTGTGCACCGTACTGTGAAACTGCGGGTGAAGGGTGACAAATTGTTCGGTTAAAAGCATCATGAAAAGAGCATTTGATTGACTGATTGTTTGTGATGGATTGGCCTGTGGGGGTATGGATTAGAATAATGAACACCTTCATGCCAGAGGTGGTTATGCAAAGCACAACTTCTCTTGTAAAAGACCTTTTGTCCAAAACACTTGTCAGGAATTAGCTGTGAGGGAAAAACCCACCCAGCAGAATGTAGTCGGCTGCCAAAGATATGTTTGGTTCTGGTTTAAAGTGAAAGACGAAAGGACGACTCAGGACTTGAGGAAGATAAAAAAATAACACGACATATTTCCCAACACAAACCTTGACACCAAACCTAAACTGCCTCGCCAGCTGGGCAAAGAAAAACCCGTACTTAGGACTTGCTAAAGCGAGATTAACCAAAACCAGTTTCATCTGTGCCAAAATTTGATTGGTGAGAATTCTGTGACACCAGCAAGAAACATCCTCCTTAATGAATCTGAATAAACTGTCAAAAAAGGTCAAAAATGTACATCAAAGAAGCCACACAGTTTTTTTTTTGTTTCAAACTCTAAAAAGCAGAGGCATTCACTAATATGTTTAGCAATTTAGTCAATTTACTTAGCAATACATCTTTATTTTATGATGTTATAGAAACAGTATTGTTGTTACATCACCTTTGAGACTGTTTATTAGGGGGCCACTCACATTTATCACCTCAAAACTGCACCACGGCTCCATTTTTAGGTTTGGTGACTGAGGCTCAGGTGAGGAAGCGGGTTGCCAACTAATTACTGGCTTTGCCTTTAAAACCAAGCGTCCTTGTGCAAGACACTAAACCTAAAAATTTGCTCAGGTCAGGTCAGGTCAGTAGTATGTGTACCAGCTCCTCTGCCATTGTGTGTGTGTGTGTGTGTGTGTGTGAATAGATGGATGAGAAATATTCAAAGGTTAAGGGTAAAAAGGATGTTTCCAGGGGATCCATTGGCCCAGTAAGGTTATAAAATTTCATCTGTTGGCACCTTACAGTATAAACTGCCTTAGGTTGACTGTTGTGATACTTAGCTGTCTATATATGTAAACATATATAATAGGTCTATGTTCGCTTTGGAATTTCCAGTACAATAAATAAATAATGAAACAGTAAAAATTCCCAATATAATTCTTATTTTTCTTGTACAGCAGGTTGCATGAATATTCATTACTTCATTTAGCTCATGTTGTTTTGTAACTCTGCTTTAATTTTCGTATTTTCTACCTACGTCTGGAAAAAAGAAAAGTCTGAAAGAACGTGCTCTAAAAATAGAAATATTATCTAACCCATAACCAATAATGTTCTGCAGCGACGAGGAGTTGTTCTTTTTTTTTTCTTCTTCCAAACTGCTTGCCCATTTTATTTCAAGCCCAACTGCTGGCCTCTCCTGCGATGAGCCAGCTGTGTTCTGGCTGTCTGTGTATATGTTAGCATGCCAATGAAGCCCATGTAGATCGCCTTTACACATCTTCTCATCTTCTCAGCCTGTGTGTATGTACTGTGTGGGAGGGAAAAGCAGTGCCCTCAACCCTCACTCCCTTGAGTCCAAGGGAGAAGGTGTTTCTTAAAAATACCAACATGTGTCTGTTAACTTGCAGCTACAGATGCACAGTGAGAGGTGAGCGGGTCATTTTCATTTCACAAGCTTGTGCGTATGTGTGT
>VUQR01003547.1:25111-46017 GCA_015108515.1 Hemichromis elongatus
TGTATGTGTGTGGTTTTTTTTGGGGGGGGGGTTGGTCTTGGTTTTTTTTTCCTGCAAAGGGCGCCTTGAGGAGGTGGAGGAAAGGGCAGACGAGGAGGGAAGGAGGAGAGGAAAGGATAGGGGCAGATGAGATTGAAATAGAAATCCAAGTCAGTGGATAAAGAAACTGGACTCTTCATTTTGCCTTGTTGTGCAACCATGTATATTTCCCACCCGCCATCGCTCTTTCTCTCCGTCTCTGTCTCCCTGCCCCGCAGCATCCCCGTGATGATTGATACGCACCGAGAGCGGAGCTAGCTACAGAGACAGAGAAAATCATGCATAAAAGATGAGTGCAGTTTATTGTGTTTTCCTGGGGGCCAAGGGGAGAGCTAAAGTTATGGATTTATGCCGTGTGTGATTGGATGAGAGCCCAGACCCATGGGACAGATGTTGAGCGGGGAGGAGGGGGGGGCGAAAGGTGGTTTAGGGTCTAGAAGCGCAGAGCAAAGAACTTGTGTTTGACAGGTGTGGATGATTTGATGACAAGTGGCGGGACTCGTAGCGGCCAGAGGGAGCCACAGGTCCTGCACTACCGCCGGAGAACCTCGCTGTACTCTCAACAATGGAAACTGGCATCATAATTACATTATAATAGCTCCGTTTTACCTCATCATTCAGCTGCGAGCAAATGGGTGGACTTAAGTGAAGCTGTCTGAACCCTGGCAAAAGAACGTCACCTCATTGGGTTACGCTGATTAATTGCTTCGCTGATACATCAGGTCGCTACTTATTCAAATTTGGATATCGGCCGGCATGATGGATGTGACGCAGTTTGTTTGATGACAGTGTTTAATTGATCAATTTTTATGGGAAGCCATTAAACTGAAATCATTCTAATGAGACATTTTGATTGGATTCCACACAAGTATGCTTGAATATATTTTCTTCTTATTATGGAAGTTTAAGTGTCTTATTATACTGTATATATGTGGTTAATGAGTTTTGCCGCTTTTTTCGAGAATAAAATTATATTAAAATACCAGATAATTAGAAACTTTAAACAAAATGCTGGAATGTCCCTCAAGGCACCAAGCAAGAGCAAAGATGCTAATCCAGAGCTTCATTGTCATCCGCAGTGAGGAAATCTAGAAAAGTTCAAGAGCAGCATAACGAAAGTTAAAAACGACTGTTAAATTTCTTGTCTAAAGCTTTCATATTGCAGTTGAATACTAACTAGTGGCTAGCAGAGAGAGACGAAATAATAGATATAACTAATAATTTGTTAAAATATTGTTTGAAAGTCTCTGTTATCAACATTGACTATTTACAATCCTCATCTAAAATTATTGCATCAACCTTGTTAAATCACACATGAAAATATCAATTAAAGTCAATATATTAAATGAGCAACTCGTTAAAGTCGTGCATATAATGTAATATTCACCAAGGTCATTTACAATCATTGCCTTGTTAAAACATAGACTTAGAAACAATGATTAAAGTGTGTGTGCATCTAGGAACAGACGACTCCCCCTCCCTGAGCCTGCTTCTTCTTCTTCTTCCTGCCCTGTTGTTACCTGTTAAAACTGAGTTTTTCCTTCCCACTGTCGCCAAGCGCTTCCTCACAGGGGGTCATCTGATTGTTGGGATTTTCTCTTTTGCCTGTATTATTGTAGGGTCTTTACCTTAGAATCTAAAATGTCTTGAGGTGATTGTTTGCAAAGGATTTGTATGAAAATTGCATACAAAACTTTTGATAGACAATCTGTCAAAGTCAGTGTGATAAATACTGTTCAGCTAATAATCTGTAGAAAAAGTGGCTACTAGTTTTGAATCACTCTTACTAAGGTACAAATTTGGAAATGTCTTTGAAAGTAAAAACAAAATGTAGAGTAATATAAATCTGACAGTTTGTAATGAATTGTTGCTTTATTTAGTTGGAAGGAATTTCTTTCTCTCTGTTCTGGCTCAGCTGACCACAGTGTGTTACTGCTCGTTGTGCGTTGTCAGCTTAAGGTTTTTTACCTTTTCCATGCACCATTTGAGGAGCAATTATCCAAGAGGTGGAGAAGGGTGCTATCAATACGTCTTTTCTTGTTTTTCTTGTATTTTTTTACTCCTAGGCAATTACATATTAAATTTTTAAGTGCAGATTTACCAAGTAGCACCACTGCTTTGGTAAATGAACAGTACAGGTTTAATAAAAACAGCAATGGTATTGTTCCTTGTGGCCAAAAACAAAGGTGCGTAGGTGCTGAAGTTGAAATTTAGGAGGTCAATAGTCACTTAAATTAGAAATGTCACTGAACTATTTGTCTTTGTAGCAGATATATCATATTGAACTATGTCTTGTCCACGGTAATTTTTTTTTATTATTTATTATTATACATGCCAAAAATGCATCAAAAATGATCACTGTGAATTAATTGCACCAAAGTGGCACACTTCGGTATTTGTCATTACTATCTCTTGCTTGCTGTAGATATAGAAATATGGATATAGGTAGATGTACAAATAGATAGTATCATTGTATCATTTTTTAACTTAAAGAACAATATTACTTGTTTAAATCAGTAGAGGTTCCCAGCACGTTGCAGCCGTTATGAAAGTTTAGCTCTTGATTATGTGCAGGTTAGCTGTGACTTGGTGATCTCTAATCACGTCCATCTCTCAGTGCGGCCTGTATTGATTTGCAGTTGCAGAGCAGGAGTGAATCTCCCTTATTGATCTCCTTTGATTCCTTTGTTTCATCTCTTCGTAGCTCAACTAATTGGCCTATTCTTTGTCGACAAGATTGACTTTTATGGCTGATATTACGGACCTGTATTAATTCCCTTGAGGGGAAAAACAAATTAAAGGAAGTGTTTTTTTTCCCCATCTTCTTCCTCTTCTTCCTTCATACGGATATAATTCATATGAATGCTTTTTTTTATACAAGATGCTCATAAATTCGGAGGAGAAATCATTATTTTCTCATAAATGTGATGATATTGCTCTCATCGGGCGTGCTGTGGTGTAAAAGCACTTTATGAGATGGGCTATCTATCCCTAGTGTCACATGACTGCTGCATTGCTTTCTGATTGGCTGAGCGACATTAGCGGTAAGGCCATTTCATTAAATAGAGACACAGAAGTCTTCTGTCTGGGGAAGGAGGATTGTCCTCGTCTGTCTCTCTGCCGAGGGAGAGTTAAAGATGAAAAGTGACCCGATGCGTCCATTCACTCTTCCTGTCTCCCTAGGAGGGACGTGGTGTCTCCATAAAGACTGTATGTCTCTGTGACTTGCCATCTAGTAAACAAAGATACATTGATGCCAGTGTGTCCCCTTAGCCCTGAGGCCAGTATTGACCGACACATTACTAGGAGGTTTTGTCCAACTGGAGTGATTACAGCATTTAGCTAAGATTTACTCAGCGGTTAGGGAGACAGGACTATCTGAAGGAGATGTGTTACTCTGCAGGCGGTAGGTTGTGTGTTCCGTTCCCCTGGGATTGGTTTGTGAGCGTCTCCGAGTGCCGATTCATTAGATGCTATGCTTTATTCACGGGCTGAATTATGGATGCATATGTTCAAAGGAGAGGATTGGGTAGATTGCAGAGGTTGGCCAGAGGATTTCTGCATCCAGCGCAGAACAGGAAAACAAATGGCCAAAGGTTAGGGACTACAGATGGCAAATCTCCATTATGGCACAGAGAATTCCAGAGGACTTGATGTTAATGCCATGCTTTATCGCACAGTTCCTTTTTAGTTCATTTCATGCTAAATGCTTGATTTTTCAGCACTCTGAAAAAAAAAGATATTAGAGACATAATAATTTTATTTAGAACATTTTCACTTTATTAGGAAGAGAATAATAGGCTTGCAATATTTTGTGTCACTTCGAATGTACAATTTGCATAGATGATGCAGGCAAGGCATGCTGGCTACCATCTAGGTCTTACAACAGTTTGTGATTTACTCACAAACTCAACATGAATTTCACCATTATTTAGTGTCCCAGAACATCTCCTATATAATCATTACAAAGCAATGAAAAAGTTTCACTTTCACTTTTTCTCATCAGAATTTTTACAATTTTTAAATACGCTACTACTTACAAATATGATGCATGGTTAGGTTTAGCTAAAAACGGCTGGGTTCCATACAAAAAATAAATAAATAACTGTCTGACAATTAATGTCCACGAATTATAAATATTTATGACTCCTTCACAAACTGCCATGAGGCATTGTTTTATGCAGGAATATCTTGAAATTTTGAGATACATTTGAGATACCAAAATTCAGATTTTTAACACTATATTTTTACACTAACATTATATCTTAAAATATCTTTTCATTGGCGAAAACAAGCTTTTATAACAGGAAGCGGAAATTAAAATGTAATCCTTATTGCTCAATAGGGTAGATTAAATTTAATTTTACATTTAAATTATACTGTTTAATATCACATCTTTCCATTTATTCTGCTCTTTTTCCACAGAAATAAGTTTTTAGCATTGTTTGGTTAATAAGGCCAATTCTTAAGGTACTTGTTTTAATATTAATATATTTTTTCTTGTGTCTTTCATTTTTTAAAATTAGAAGAGGGCATTTTCATGGCATTACTCCAAAGGTATCTATTTTTAGCCAGATGTTTAGCCAGAAGTTACAACATGTGACTGTGGCACTTGTTCTAAACCTTCATTTTTATATATGTCTTTTGAAACATCATGAAATCAAACACGTAGGAACACAGATCACCAGAATCCGGTCACACTAAACCAATTAATTTTCTTTATGGTCCCAGAGGGAGGATATATATTTTTCCCACATTCAAACGCAACCTCATACTGAATGAACCATACACTTGAGCCCCACCCAGAGAGACCTTGATGTATAATGTTTAGCCACAGATAAAACATAAAAATCACATGCTTTATCTGTTGCCACACAGACCTTAGCAACCAGTATGATATAAAATACTAGATAGCGACCTACTCCTGTAATAGTATTCTAATAACCTTGTAATTGTAGCAGATACGTATGCAATTAATTTGGCAGCTATTGGTTTTATGTTGCATCCCTGTTGGAAAAGTAAGGCCCATTATCTATAATGAAAATGACTAAAGAGGCCCAGCTTTCTAGGGGTTTGAATATTTCCCCCAAACATTAATTTTACTTCTTTTGTTCCTCGCATCCATTGGCATGCTGCTCTATACCCATTTTTTTTTCTCATTTAGTGGGCATACATGCCTACGCACACTTGTGGCTATCTGCATGTTTACGAGGCGTGACGGTCCTCTTCATTGCACATTTTCTGCAATCGCCTGCTTTGTAAGCGGCTTCCAGCTCGCCGCCATCCAAGCTGAATCATATGCATGCAGCAGCAAGCGCAGGCCTTGTAATTTCAGCGAGGATGTGTCATGTTTAGTTACGCTCTATGTAATGGAGAGCTCCTCTTTTCATTAGCCTCACTTTTAAATGGGCTGCACCGCTGCAACATGTGGCAGTGATCAATTTGAATGTTATTAACACGAGCGGCTTTGAGGTCCGGTCTTCATTCTCCCCACTCTCTAAACCGCAGTAATTGAATCAAGGAAACGGCCGTCGTTCGAGAGCTCCTGGTCAAGCAAACAAAAGGATTATTAACATCGCCAATGACATTGTATTTACAGGAGAGGCTGAGGGAACTGTGCCATTTACAAAGCAATTTGCCGCTGTGATGATGCAAGAATAAATAAATGGGAATTTGTTGTTGATTTGTGTACGGGGATGGGGAGTGTGACATGAGGGATATGGCAGCCGGAGGAGTCGTGCACATCCCTAGGCGAGCTTCGAATGACTGGGGACGCTGTTTTAATATGCCGTTTGATGCCTAGAGTACATCACAGCGCTATTAAACATTCACAATACAACATGTCCTTTTCTAACCTTTAAGAAGATTAAAACTATATTAGCAATAATAGCTTTCAAGTTTCATCCCCTTTTTTTTCCTATTTTCGTGCGGCATGGGCTTGTTTGTAAGTGTGCAGTCGTCGTTGGCTTCTCGAGGGTGTTTTTGTTTTTTCCTCCATGTGCGCTTGTTGATTTGGACTGCTGTGGTAGTGATGCGGATGGCAGCTTTAGTCTATTTTCTGTGAGAATAAAAATCCAAGCCCATCTGCAATTTGTCTTGATTAAGCAGGGTCTCCATCTGCGAGCACCGATCTCTTGTTGGTGTCTTTTCCCATTTGCAATATATTTCATTCCAACAGCCCCCCCTGTCCACTTAACACCCCCACCTCCTTCTCCAAGCTAAAGATTAACAGATTAGAAGTAACATGATTGCCTGCTTCCTCTTTTCTTTTGTGCCTGCTGCCTTTTTTCCCTCCTTTTTCAGGAAGAAGTGAGCTGAGGGGGGGGGGTCCTCAGCTATGATTTACTTCTTTGTGTCGTATTCTGCAATCTCAAGCCAGTCGAAAGCACTTAATGTCCCCACTATTCTAATTTCATCTGTCATTCTCTCTCTGTACTGTATCACATGACACCCATCCACGCACACACATTCATTAGAATTCGGCACAGACCTATGTATGGTGTGACCAGACCTATTTCTCCAGTGTAGTGTGTAGAGGCCTATCACACTTCAGCAATGCGTAACCAATAACTGAAAAAATGCCTGACTGAAAAAATGAAAAGAGATGGAGGCAGATGAAGTGCAGCAGATGAGAGAAAGGAGAGGTGGGGTTGAGAGTTTGACTGGATGGAGAGCAGAAGAGACATAATCAGAAAGAAGAAGCAATGATAGAAAATGAGGAGGGGAGAGATGGTGGTCGCATTGAGAGAAGAGGAGGGTGGTGAAGCAAAGGATGGAGGATCTAGCAAGCTGGGTGGCATTAGTAGGGAAAGCCTCTGCACTTCTGTGAGATAAGAGATGGCCCTGGCCAATGATGTGGAATGGTTCTGATTGGCTGAGCCCGATCCCCCACCAGAGCGAACCAAGCTCTCCTCTCAGAGCCTGGAGCACTACCGTAACACTGTCGGATATTTCATACTTCACTCTAACAATCGTGACTACAGCGGGGTGCTGCGGCTTTGACCCCAGCACCATGCTGCTCAACATTTCACACTTGACTCTTACAACATTAACTACTGTGGCACACCTCAGTCAGTGAAAAAATGGCAGCGTTATTGTACAATTGAAAAAGTTTTTTGCATTTGTAGAAGCGACCGCTACTATAGCCATCACAGCTACATGGGTTTACAATCCCAACACAACAGCCAGCCCATTATCAGTAATCCTTACCCTATAAATTATACCCACACTTGATAATTCTTAATCTCATGTTAGTTTATTGCCACAATGCAGTTTTTCTCCAATTCTAACCACATTGTACTTGAAAATGAAATTCCTGCACCAAACGAGGTGGTTGAATTGGATAAACAGAGAACTTTCCCCCAGGAGAGCAGGGTTTGTTTCCAGAGGTTAAAGTGGGCTGGAATGATTTGGAAAAGCATTCCAGCTTTTTCAGTTAATGCGCAATTAAATCTGATAGGCAGGTTAATACATGCTGTCACAGGAGTCAATTCTTCATGCACTTCCAGCTGACAATATGGAGATACTTGCTCTGAAAATACTGACATGCAATGAACTGCTAATGCCCTCAAGATTTCCTTTTTCCGTCTCATCCCCATGATGCATTCAAGGTCTAGCTGTAAAGTTGGGTTCTGTTGTGACTTCCTGGATGAGTCATTGATGCACTCCAGGAGTAATATTGGCAGGCCGTCACTCCTGGGATGGTTCACCACTGTTCCAAGTTTTCTCAGTTTGTGAACAATGGCTCTCACCTTGATCGACTAAAGTCTCCAAAGCCTTAGAAATGACTTGGTTTCGCAGCAGTTTTTGGGTGGCTTTAAATCGTGGTACAATAGGTTGCCTTATGAGATCTTTTAGCCTAATTAACTTTGTCAGACAGGTTATTTTAAGTGCTTTTAGGTGATAACAGCTCTGGCAGCTATCAGACCTAGGTATGGTTGGTGAAATTGAACTCAGCGTTCCAAATATCACAGCAAATTCGTAAATTAACAATTGGGACAATTGCTTTTACAAACAGAGCCAGGTAGGTTTGGATAGCTTTTTGCCATTAATACATCAGGGTTCATACACCCTTTTCAGGGTCAAATAAAGCACTTTTTAAACACTTTCAAGGTACATTTTTAAGCTTTCCCAGCACAATACAAAAAACCCGCATGTTTCACTTTGCATCACCTCAGTAAATAAATAAATAAATAAATCATCCTAGGTTGACTTAAATGTTCTTTGTTCCCCTTTGTTAAAACACAGAAAAACACACCACAAAATACTGCAAAAGGAAAAGGTTGCCTTATATACATATTGTGTATAAACACAAAACACACATTTCACTTAAAAATTAAGATGTGCAAATGTGAACAAATCAACTTGTTAGAGATATTCATCACCTCTTGAAAAAAACAACAACCACACAAACCAAAAAATGTCACCACACACCACAAAATAATACACAGTAAGGCCAAATTAATTAGTCTTCTCATTAGATATTGATTTATATTTGTTTTTTAAAGTTCATTCCAGATAAAACTAACTGTAAGATATTTAACTGCATCGTGTACAATAAGACAGGCATGGAGACCAGCGCTGACTGGGAGAGGATTTAAACAGATGACATACTCAGTTCAATTTAACATGGAAGACTTTAAGAATGCACAAGCATCTGCCTAAAATCTATTTCTTTAACCTATTATCTGTGATATTATTATGTACAATTATATTGTACTGGTCATCTCCCTTAAAAAAGGCAGCCTTAAAGTATGAAATATTCACATACAAAAACACATATATATTTGTATATTGTCTCAGTGGCTGATAGTGCCCCACAGGCCTCAATGTGAGCCAATTATAATATTTAAGTTGTTTAATGTGTAGGTGCTCATGATAAACAGATTTTGAATTAAAGCCAGGGAACTTCAGCTTCTTTGCGCCCATATGGTTCAGTCATATTACCATTATTTCCTCCTAAGGTGTTGCCAAAGGCACCAAGTTAATACTTGGAAAAGCTGCAGCAATACACAAAAATATAAACGGTATTCTATTTACTTGACGACAACTGTGCTTTTAGCCTTTAATCAGAAATCCTTAAGTTAGCTAGTTATGTAACGGGCTAACGTTTAAAGCTTTCGCTCGAGGGAAGTAAGTCACATTACTGCTACTGCTAAGTAATCTAAGTTTTTTTTCCATAAATCACCATGCCATAACTAACTGCTGTAATTATTTATCCTGCGAGTTTGCTAGCTAGCAAAATAATAATAACAATTTTAAAAATTAGCATGTGTAACGTGCACATAGTCGAAAATTATTTATTGGGACTTACTTATCATGTGACTAGAGAGTGCAAACTCCACCATTGTCATTTTCTATCAAAAACCCATTAAAACAGCAACCTCCGCGTATGGTAGCGCACTCATCCTTGACTGTTAGGGGGAGGGGTGGGGTCACAAATTGAAACAGCGGTGCAAGGCAGCCAAGGTGGGGAAATTTTGCTTTTACACTTTGCAGCTCATTTTATTTCTCTATTTGATAAGAAAACTATTCAGTCACATTGTTGTTGTTTTTTTGTGGTGAATGAAATAAAGTTACAGTTTCAAGCACTTTTAAGCACCACATATGAAATTCAAGCACTTTTCGCAAAAAGAAATTAAAAAATTCAAGCATTTTTATGGTTTCAAGCACCCGTATGAACACATGAAGTCATTATTTAACTGCACTGTGCTGCACATCCTGCAGGGCTTTGTGAGATCATCCAAAATTGATACTCTTGTAGTTTTGTTGTACCCCCAGGCAGTGCTACAGACATTCATTTGTTTTGTACCCAGCTTTCTTGGGACTACCAACCCAAACACCTGTAACAGAAACTGGAAACACACTGATTTCTCTTTAGTTTATTTATAAGCTTTTACAGAAAAGCCTACTATCAAAACTGTATGACAGAACAAACTAAGAATTTAAATGCTTAAATTATGAATAAAACTCAATCAAAATTTCATGTCAAAGTCAGCACTGCACATCTCCTGAACGGATGCTGAGGCTCTGACACATGAAAACATGCTTAGACATCCTAATTTAGACCTTGGGTTACTGAAGTTGGGCTAGCTGGTATATAATGATGTGCTACGAGATCGCTAGTGACATAGCTATGTTAGCATAACATAAACTGAAGCTGGAGGATGAACGCTAACTTTTTCCACTCGATAAAAGTTAACATGAGGGATCCTGATGGTTAGGGTCCAATGCAATCACATGGCAGGATGCTGTAAACACACCAAACTTCAGTCAGGAGACCAACTGATATAATCCATCCACAATACGAGGTTAGTCATTAATATACTGCAACAACATGGGAATAGAGCAGCTGGGAGAGAATTCCACATTAATGAATCAATGGTACAGAAGTGGATGAAGCAAGAATGAGTTGAGTAAAGTTTGACTTCTCTGACTGTTTTGTTTCGCTTAATGCACCTTATAATCCGGTGTGCCTTATGTATAAAAAAAACAGACCCGTTCATCGACAGTGCGCTTTATGGTCCCAAAAATACGGTACTAATTTTTCCTGGCTGTATCCAGGCAGCTGAAAACGAGCTGGCTAAAAAAACAATATCTAAGCTAACATAACATAACTACCTAATGTAATCATTCGGTAATTCCAGGGACTTAAAATCTCCCTCTGTCGCTCTGATAAACAGTTTAATTACATTTTCACATCGTGCAGCACTTTATTCACCAAGTGTCCCAGTTCAACAGTATTTCATCCACTCTGGTCTGACTTTGTCTTTGCTGTTTCCACCAATAGGAGATGTCGTGAGAAATTTTTATTTACTCCCGTTCAGACTTGATTTTAAAGAATTGTTACAATCTGACATTAAGCAGAAACATTGAAGTTGCCAGTTCCTTGCTAAGAAAGATGCAGCTGTCTTGTTCATTTCTTTGGGTTCTGGTTAAAGCTTCCCAGTAACATTAGCGAAATGTCATAAAACACGATTGCAGTGATATGCACGCACCTTGACTCGAGTGCAGTTGGCTTTTACATCTTCCACCTTGCAAATCATGACAGTTAGGGGTCCTATAGGTTACAGTAACCTGCTCTCTCTGCTCTGACATGGCTGTTTATTCATTCTTCAAAACGTAGCCATTACTACTTCTGGGCATCCTGACCCCACTGTTACCTAGCAAACCAGCTGGCTATGATTATGTAGCATGAGACTCTGGCAGGAGAGGCTGAGGAGCCATCTGGAGAAGCGGAAGGTTTTTCCCTCTGGGCTGGTCAACCTGCAGGCCAGCGATTGTGAGCGACCAGAAAAGCTGATGCACAGAATTAAAAGAGAGTCTGATGTGGTATTATAGTCCTGCTGTGTTTGAAAGAATGCACAGTTAGAATTTGCCTGCATCTCTTTTGACCCCTAGGTCTCTTCAATAAGGACATAGAGAGGGCAAAAAGTATGAAATGTCACCTCTTGGTTAAAGAAAACCCTAATCACTAAATCAATTTGAAATGATTAAAATATGTCTCCATTTTCCACATTTTTTAAGGGCTTTTAAATGTCCCCCCTCCCCCACTGGCTTGTCATTGCTTGGCAGGTCTTAGTTATTTGCTCAAATTATTGCTGTCAAGATTATTTTAAACTGCTTTTTAAGGGCATATCAATGCTTTCTAGTCAGTCAGAAACAGCAAAAGCCTGCTCTCTGACTCGCCACTAATACACCCTATTATTTGGGTCTAGCCTCTGTACATAATATGATGATTTGAGTGCAATTTTAATGACACATTCTACAATGTAACAGATAGTTAAAATATTTAAAATTGACAACTACAGTAGATACAGCTGAAAGCGAATTGGTTCCAGTTTAGGATCCACTACATTTAACACATTTAACGAGCCACTAAGTGACTTTACTTGAAGTGTTAATTAGATTGGATTATTTTAGATAAACCTTAAATGATGCTTGAAGGGAGACAGGGTCACAGTAGCAGCAGCAGAGAAATTGAGACAGTGAGTGGGGGAAAAAAAGAAATTTAGTGAGAATAAAGGCAATTAATAATGGAACATAATGACAGTTATGCAACAGGAACAGTACAATCTCTAACAGGTCAACACAGTAAATGTGATTATCAGAGATGTAAGAACTGTATGCTGTCTTTTATACTGACAGTAATCTTTGTGTCACACAGTTTGATCCTGTCTTTATCTATGGTGTGCCATATGCCCCTGCGCCTGTTCTTCTTCTCTATCCAGTGTCCGCCGCTTACGGCCGAACCCTGACAGAAAGCTTATAGCTGCGAGGTCAAACCTAAAGTCCAAGCCTCAAAGGAACCACATGGCGCTCGGAGGACATAGCCACAGATTACTGTCTGGTTGAGCTGACTGCGGACAAAAGGACTGGACTGTCACCTGGTCCTTTTTGAACGTCTGAACATCGAGACCTGGCCATTTTTTGAAGTCGAGCCTTATCGTTGCAAGCTACACAGATGAAATGCTCTGTATTCTCACTTTTATCAGATCACACGGTGACAGGAGGGATGCTAGCAGGAGGCGATTTAGCTGCTTGGAAAATCTGCTGGAGGACATAAAAAGCTCCCTGAGAGATGAAGACAACTTGGCTTTCTCCACATCCTTCTTGTCTTCTTTGACTGATGTGGCACTGAATATCTTCTTACTGTATGTGCGCCGTGAACATGTGCCTACTTGCATTTATTTATTATCCATGCATCTGTTACATATTGAGACCTAACGATGCCCCTGGCTTAATAGAGGCAGTAGTATCTCCATCCCTGCCCTGCCTCCCTTTTTAGCATCTAATGATTTAATTATAATGCTTTGGTAGTATATGCAAAATAATACGATCGCAGTTGAAGCAGGAAATCTTCACAGTCAACTCCTTCTCTATTGCATGATAGCACTGTGTATGCATAATTTGCTGTCTTATTAATAGTTTCCAAAAGATAGCTATAACCACCATTACATCACACCACTGGGGTGTGAGCACCATGGCAAAGCCTTAAGTCTCATTTTGTGCTTTTTGGAACAAGAGTATGGAACGCTAAGCTGGCTCGGTGAGCAAATGGTAAATGGCCTGTATTTATATAGAGCTTTACTAGTCCCTAAGGACCCCAAAGCGCTTTACATTACAGTCATCCACCCATTCACACACACATTCACACACTGGTGATGGCAAGCTACATTGTAGCCACAGCTGCCCTGGGGCGCACTGACAGAGGCGAGGGGATCTATAGATGCAGGTGCAATGCTCCAAAGCATATACCTGCTAATTAGCACTAAGATGAGTTTCTAGTGTAATTAAGTGCACAGCAAGCTCATGGTACTGGTAAGAAAATTGGATTATTGGCTTAAAAGGCACCAATACCAAAGCACAGTCAGAAGCGCCAGTTCAGTGACTCAAATTAGTGAAGGTGAAGCTGCCTCACCTGTCACTCCAGGAGATTGTGCCTCTGATGATACACAACTTTAAGCCTTTATGGAATTTAATATAAAAATCACCCCATGTAAACTTGTCACAGAGGAAGAGATTAGCTATTAAGACCCAAACTGTTTTTGCTTTGTTTGTTTTTCTTATTTCAGGCTGTAAACATGTTAAAATCTGCATTTATTCAAAGAAGTCTGCAGAGACTGATTTGCCTTTAGAGTTGGCGTCAAGTAGCCATTCAAGCAGCTGCAGTTCATTTATTCATTTGGACTCGTTTTTTTTTAGCTGTTGCTAAATCCGCGTCAGTGTGTGAGATGCTTGATTTTTTTATATGCTGATTACTCTAACTGAAACATATTAAACATGAGTCCTTTTTCATATTACTGACAGGCTGGATAGTTAAAACTTTGATGAACTTGAATCAATTCCAATGTGTCCTATGCAGTATATCATTACACTTTTACCAGAATTAGTATGACCATAAACAAATATCCGTGCGTGTTGACGCACTCCTCCTTATCATTAGTTTTTGCCTACATGTGTGTTCAGAGGTGTTGTGGGTGGTTTCTGCCTTACTGGCTCGGCTCCAAATAGCTGCACTTCCTCGTTGTTGCAACCGCAGCCTTCAGCTGGAGCTTACCCTGGGATGGTTATTGGCTACAGTGTTCAGTGGATGAGGAGGGATCAAGTTAGACAGAGGAAGATATACCTTCGGGTGAGAATTTAATTGAGCCTGTAGATTTTCGTTGCAGTGTGATACTTCAGCTGATAGGCCGTATTATCGCTGCCTGACTGTGTAACTTCTTTCTCAAATACCCTAAGAACATTTTAGCACGTTTGTGGAGCACCCTGAATAGAGAGGCATTAGGCCTGATAAGTCAGACTTTATATATGTGCTTGTCTGCTGCAGTCAGGCCTGTTTTCCCTCAGCAGAGCTGATGATTCCATAACTGCATTCATAAGGCAAAATGATATAAGAAAAAAAAACAGGAAATCACAAGCAGCACTTAAATTATCCTGCTTCATTTTTTATTTTGTTTTATTTTTTTAACTGAGGGAAGTAAAAATCTTCATGATGTGTGTATGCGTGTGTGTGTGTTTTCATGTGGGGCAAGGTTTCCATAGAGACTAGGCCAGCTAATCCGACGAGCTGTGGAAGACGGAGAGAGCAGGTCTGAAGTGCTCAGCATTACGGCAGCTTCTAAAAGCTCCCTGCCTCTCAGCGCCTTAGTCTTCATTACCTCCACATCCCCTTTTGATTGGCTGCGTTTATCCTGAGTACCCCAGGTTTGGGAGGGATCCGTAACCCCACACAGACGACAACATACAGCACCAGCATCGTTCAAGTTGTCATAGCAACCCCTAAAGGCAAGAATTTGGACTCATAAACTAGATATTGTATCATGTTCCGTATCCGGTAGCTTTGATAGAATACATCCTTCTCCCTTGGCCCCGTTAGGTACCACAAATTATGTAGAAAGCTATAAAAAAAAAAAAAAGAATGATTACAGTGTATGGTTTGTGGGTGTTAAAATGGTATAAAAAAGAATTTTGCACCCCCTCGGATGTGCTAAGTGGCACAATAATTTGCCTTTCTGTTTGGTTTGGATAGCGCTGGTTTGTGCAACACTTTGGCAAGCATTCAGTCATCCTGTGATTGAAATAGAAAATTAGCTGGGGGTCTTAAGCCCCTATGCTCATTCCCTGCAGTGCCTTGTGTATTCACAATGCTTATCTGGTGTCAATTTGGATGCACCAGTGGAGGAAGGGGGTGGGGTAAATGCTGGCAAGACAATGGAGCCTTCCAATAATGCTTCAGTTGTGGAGCAAAGGAAGCATTTGGACTCAGTACTGAACTGGAAGGAGAATTGGAACAATGCCCTGCAATTAGATCTTATTCAAAGTTTCTTGTTCTTTTTATTGATTGATTGAATTTATCACTGGCTGGCAGTGGAGCAAGCTGTAAGATAAGATGTGAAATTATCCAATACGTTCTCATCCCAAATGTAGCATTTTACGCTATGTGACAGTTCATTGGTATATTGCGCTTTCAGCCACCCAGCACGTCTCCATGTTACGCGTTCAGAAACAGGAGAACCGTTTGGAATGAATTTTCACATGTACATTTATTTTAATTTAATCACTTTGGAAAACACTATCTAACACGATTAAGGTTATGGTTAAGGTTGGGATAAGGTTATGGTTATGGTTAGGGTTAGGGCTGTATTACACAGCTGGAATGTGTGTTACCACCGGGAGCGTCAATCTATTGGATTCCATCCACAACCCGGCGCATATCATAGGGAGGCTGAAGGTTACCTTTAGCGTTCCTGCGGGACGTGACAAATCGTCGGTATGTTACGCGTTCACAATGGTCTCAAATTATCAAACACAGAGTGACCTGTCCATTTTCCAGCATCCTGTGTTCACATACAGCAATCGCTCTTCAGTTCTGGTTTGGTCTCCACTGGCTCTCTAGGTTTTAAGTTGTGCAGTGTCTCACCAGCTACCTACTACTTGTCTCAAATAAAGCACTGTGTAAAACTCTTGAGCCAGCACTCATTTCTTTACATTTCACTAGGAAATGGGAAACAAGTGCACGTATTTTCCTAAATACAATCAAACATATACAGTATTTTAGGCAAAAATAGTTTTGGGCTGAGTTTGTACAATTCTAACAAGGGTAAAAGTCAATATTTGAACACAGCCACAGTCTTCAGGGACAGTTCTTAAGGCTTCTTGAAGGACATTTAAAGCTCTTCTTTTATTCTGTTCTATGTCGAGATGATCCCACACTGCCTCGACAATGTTGAGGTCAATTCATGGCTTATAATGTTTTTGGGTTGTTTTTTTTTTTTGCTTTTACTGTACTGGCAGAGTGCTTGGGATCATTGTCATACTGAAAAATGAAGCGACTGCCAGTCATATGTTCAGCTGGTACTTTTCTATGTTCATAATTCCATCAATTTTGACTATTTTCAACACCACTGTCTGAAATACACCCCCAAATTACGACAGAGCCTCCACCATGTTTTAAAAAGCTGTAGCTGCTCCCTGTTGCACCTCTCTCCTGACCATCGCGTCATTAGACCCGTTTCCACAGGTTTTCAGTACAGTTATGTCGTTTGACATAACTCACTCTCTTCTTTCTATTTTCTCTCCTTAAAACTGGCTTCTTCTTAGCCACCCTTCCACTGAGACCATTTCTGGTGAGGCTTCAGCGGACTTCAGTAAAACATCTGAAGGGCAAGGTATGTGTTTGAGATCGTCTGTCAGGTCTTTGCTGCATTCATTCCAATTTCCTAAAGAGATGACTTTCATATAGTGTTCGTCTCCTGAGGACTTGACATTTTTGTTGTGTCAGGTTTCCTGAAACATTTGCTTTTTTGACTAGTAGTTGGAAGTTTTGTCTATGCACCTGATCTTCAACTTCTTATTTAGAGTCAAATACAGGATGAAACAAAGTCTGTTTTAGTGTGGGTCTTCCTTGTGATCTATCAGTGTGCATTATCTTCTCAGTCAGATCCATTCCTTACCACATCTGGTTTCAAAACACCAAGATAATGGCCAAAACATTCAGCTCAGGGCTTAAACTGAACTTCGCTGACCATATACAGGGTATGTATCATTGTTCTATGTCAGTCTAATATTTACTGTCTGTGAAACACACTAACCATTAGAACTACGACTGTATGCAAAGTACTACACGCAGTTATGATGTACTCAGAAAGATGACTGTAGCGTGATGTATCCTTTTGATCATTGGCTACACAGGAGAAAGGGAGAGACAACCAATCAACACCATGGTTGCAAAAAAGTGCATATATGCATTAAAACTACTAGATAATATTTAGGATTATGACATTTTAAGATTAAAAATTATAATTAGAATCAGAAAATTAATATTTGGTTTATTGAATGTCATTGACTCAGATGTATTAGTGTAAAAAAGCTCCTATCATAGCAGAAAGGTCTCTTTTTCTAGGTTATTTAAAAATTTCATGCAGAGACAGATTTTTCATTTATTTATACTTAAAAACTTTGACGCATTAATATGCCAATTTAAAAACAATGGAATGACACAGAATGGAGTTAAAGTGGTTGTGATATTTTTCTGGTCCTAACCAGTATTTCTTTCTGGCACATGTAGGTGGATATTTTGTGGGAGAGTCGGCTATTCTGACAGTTTCTTGATGGCCCATTGCATAAAAAACAACTGCAGAAACTGAAATTTTTCCATATTTTCATAAAGAAATTATATGAATGTCACATGACCGACTACGGTGACAAGCACTGGACTGTACAACAGTGAACTTTAGTTACAGTTAAAGGTTTACTTAAATCTGTTAATTACTTAAATCTCTACTTTTTCCCAGTAAAGTTTAAAAGAGGCGTATATAATTATTTTTGTGCAATGTTTATGTGTATAGTTTACCAAATGATTGGAATACAGATGAAAATTGAAAACTAACAAATTAAACTGTATTTTATCATTCTCTGAGTGCCAAGCTCTCAGATGTTGGTGCATTAACATTTTATCTATATTTCTGTATTACAGTATTACTACCTTCTAATCTGGGATCTAAATTTTCTTGGTCTTTACCCACAGTTTATGGCCCTATGTGAGGCACTCAGGATAGAATAACTGCTCTTCCATGCCGAAAAGGAGCTACTGTAAATGTCGCTCTTTGGGTTGGACTAAGATGTTTCCTGACTGACTAGAAGGTGAGATGCTCTGAGCAACTGGGAGGAGACTCCAAGACAGACCCAGAAAGTGCTGAAAAAGATTAGTTTTCAGCTGCACTGAAAATGTGACTTCAACGCTGTCACCTCAGTGTCCTCTAATGTTGTGTTGTGCTTGTGTCACATACAAAACGACGTCACGGGTATTTTGACTGAATTGCCATCGAAAAACCCCATTTGAGTACCACAGTAGTTAGTATTCAATTGCAATGGAAAATGACTGAAACTGATTAAGCTGAGACGAGTCATGTCGTGTTGACCTGGGTAGGTACTAGTAGAAAAGGGCTATGTGTTAGCCATGTGACAGACTTGTTCAGGGTATACCCTGCCTTTTGCCCAATGACAGGATAGAGTCTAGCCCTCCACAACCCAGAACTGGATAAGTGGAAGATGGATGGATGGATGGATGGATGGCTTCTAGTTCATCAATTAAGAGTAAAACTGTCATATAATAACTAACTCTGCATTCTTTAACCTTCAATAAAGCCTGACTGAAATTTGCACCAATAAAAAAAAAAAAAACCCAAAAAAAGTCAGTGATTCCCCTTCAAAAACCTGGACTTCAAAGTACACACATACTCATATATTGGTCTGTCCTTACAAGAAGAAATGCATTGGTCACCATTATTTCATTCCCAAAAGGCTCCGCTTTCATCTTGACTCAGCATACTCTCTTTATTTCTCCTTCTTTCTCTCTAATACACACATGCAAAATCACCTACTGAAAGCTTTTCATCTTGTTCTTTCACACCTTCTTCCATTCTTATTTTAGACTCGCCCTGACCCACATACTTTTTATTTCCCTCCAAATTCCTCCACGCTCACCCCAGCTTCATTTCAACCTTTCTCTCTGTGTCTTCTATGTCTCTGTTACAGTACTGTACTGTAGGATTCATACCAGGTTTTTTTTATATATGAGCTGCTGATGCAGGTAGTCAGCAGCTTCAGACTTGACCATTTCAATTTCAATTCTATTCGTGTTATTGTGGAGAAATGACTAAAAGGCTGGCACTGAAATGCTTTAGAAAAATGATAGCAGCAAATGAATAAATGGGGCTGACCTGAGCGGTTTTTCGTCTTCAGCTAAAAAATTTTTTAAAACTGACTGTGATAAACCACAACATTTCTTCACATGACTCTAAACACTTCAGAATGAGTTACAAAAGTCCAGCATTAAAGATTATGGCGATTAGCTTGTTTTTGCCTCAATGTGGCTTCTTTTTTTGAATAAACTTCCTTATATCCATTATGAACCTGGCTGTCTCTCTGTACACACACACACACAACAGGAGTTATAAGGTTAATGGGCATCCCCCAGAGTTTAAGATCTACCATTTTAAAAATGAGTCATTCCATTCCCTGGGCAGGACATTTGGGACAATCTAAAACATTTTCTAGAATGATTCCCAGATTTTACTGGCCCCAACAGTTCAGTGATACGGTACAATACTGTAAAGCTTGCCCACAGTGCCAGTTAACAGCTTCAGGCAGGAAAGCAGATAGGGCTCCGCTTATCAATATGCCCATCATTGATACACCCTTTTCACGCATTGCCATGGATATTGTTGGCCCATTAGAACAGAGTAAAGCAGGTCATAAGTACATACTTGTAGTTTGTGACTATGCTACAAAGTATCCTGAAGCCTTCCCCCTAAAGAAAATAAAGGCCCGTCAGATTGTTAACTGCCTGATTCAGTTGTTCTCCAGAGTAGGCATCCCAAAGGAAATCATCACAGATCAGGGTACCAATTTTACTTCTAAAATGCTAAAGGATGTATATAGTTTGTTAGGGATTCAGGGTGTCAAGACCAGTCCCTATCACCCACAAACTGATGGCCTTGTGGAGCGATTTAATAAGACCTTAAAATCAATGCTCAGGAAGTTTGTGAATGAAACAGGGTCAGACTGGGACCAATGGCTCCCATTTTTGTTATTTGCCTACCGAGAGGTTCCACAAACCTCTACTGGGTTCTCACCATTCCAGCTACTTTATGGGCATCCTGTAAGAGGTCCAATGGATGTTTTGAAAGAAGCTTGGGAGGGTTCGATGTCAGAGCAGAGGTTTAGAGAACTCTCATATGTCCTCAAAATGAGAGAGAAGTTAGAACACTTCCAAGAACTTGCTAATAATAATCTGGCTCAGGCGCAACAAAAGCAGAAACAAAGATACGATACAGTTTCAAAAAGAAGAGTTTTATGTGAGGGACAGAAAGTTCTTTTACTGCTGCCAACTTCTGAGAGCAGTCTTCTTGCAAAGTGGCAGGGACCATATAAAATCACAAAGAAGACAGGCCCAGTCACATATGAGCTCTACTTGCCAGACCGTCGTAAGAATCATCAAGTGTTCCACGTCAATCTTGTAAAAGAGTGGACTGACCAGCCACAGGACTCAACATCCATGTGGGCATGTACAGTTGTGGATGAAGAAGAACTTGAGGAGCAGTACTTCCCTTCTTCAGCTGTTAAAACTGTGTTTCCAGACCTACACCATTTGCCTTTGGAAAGACGTCAGGAGGTGCAATCAATTATGACCAAGGAACTCTTTAGTGTAAAGCCAGGTCGTACACACCTCATTGAACACAAATAAATTTTTGACAACCCTTGACCTCTGTAAAGGTTATTGGCAGGTTCCCTTGACAGACTCATCAAAGGACATGACAACATTCAGAGTGCCTAGTGGACTATTTAGATTCACAGTGATGCCC
>VUQR01003551.1:0-11963 GCA_015108515.1 Hemichromis elongatus
CCAGAATTGTCCTGATCACACACAACAAATAAAAGGAGAGAGGAAACCATGGCAACTATGTTAATCTCTAAATCCAAAAGTGTTCACAGCAGAACACCAGAGGAACACCAGAGGAACCAGAGGAACACCAGAGGAACCAGAGGAACCAGAGGAACCAGAGGAATAGCGTCTGGACGTCACAGCTTCTGTACAGCATGAGGGTTAATAAAACCGTACTCATATGAATATGAGTACATTGATTTATTCTTGTACCTCCACGCCACAGTGGCCAAATTCTTCACCCTATTGAAGAGGTCATCATTTTTCTCCTCTGATTTTAATAAATGTAGCCATCTGGTCTTTGTTTCCTACAATAAATCATCAAAAGATTAATTAGCAAAAATCAGAATTGGCTGCATGTAAGCGGCAATAAATGAAAAACCGCGTAGCGATCAAAGATTTTTGCTGAACGCATTCTGTACTGTACAGGAGGCACGGCACGAGATTGATTGACACTGGTCGACAACCAATCAGGACGCAGAACACAATGTGTTGTAAAAAAAAAACAACAACAACAACAACAACAACAGCATGCAAAATTGCACCAAAAAAATCCGTGAAACATCATAATAATAATAATAGAAAATACAAATATGAAAAACAGCCTAACTACTGTCCTACGTACACATGGTTAATGCAATAACATTGATATGTACATAGAGTGCAGTGGGAGTGATAATAATACACATGTATCTTTGAAGCAGTGTTGATCCTGCGTGTGCTGTCCGGTCTGACTGAGCAGACCTAATACTGAAAAGGTTGAATCACATCTCTGTGATCCAGCAGCTTTACCTAAACCACACAATTTGATGCCCTGAAACCCAAATTAGGCAATCATTAGTAAGATTACCAAAAGGGCTTGGAGTATTGAGCCGAGGGTCATGGCATGTACAGGTAACCATCCTCAGAAACAGCTGTGGGCGTTTCTGCCTTTAAGAGGAGCTGAATCAGCCCTGAGCTCAGTTTTACTCATGTCCTCAATCACTGCTGCTTCGGTACTGTTTATCATTTTCCTTTTTGTGAACACACCACATCATTTTGTATGTGTTGCAAATGTTTTACTTTCATAAATCTGGCAAAAAACAATTGCAGTTGCTTGGTCCACTGTTCTGTGAAATGATTTGTGTTAAAGCTGGAATGAGGACTAAAACAAACTCTACCCAGGTTTTACATTTCACCCTCACTGCGTACTTTGATACCGGCCTTTTCAAATACTTATATTTCATCATCGTCATGTCTCTGTATATGATTGTTGTAGGTTCCAACGTCCTGCTGATTGTGGTTATCTGTGTGAACAGAAGCTTACATGAACCTATGTACATGTTTGTGTGCAGCCTGTTTGTCAATGAGCTGTATGGTAGTACAGGGCTGTTTCCCTTCCTCCTGCTTCAGATCCTCTCTGATGTTCACACCGTTTCTGCTCCTCTGTGCTTCCTGCAGATCTTCTCTGTGTACACTTATGGAAGTGTTGAATTTTTCATTTTAGGTGTCATGTCTTATGACAGATATCTTGCAATATGTTATCCTCTACAGTATAACACACGTATGACACGCTGTAAGGTTGTGGTCATTACTGCCCTCGTGTGGTTTTACAGTGCATTTATTACTGCTGTTGTGATCTGTCTGAGTGCTTCTCTGCAGCTGTGTGGGAATATGATTCACAGGGTGTCCTGTCACAACGAGTCTATAGTGAAGCAGGCCTGTTCTGACACTCCCGTCAACAATATATTTGGATATTTGTTTAGCCTGCTCCTGGGCCTTGTGCTTTTAATCCTTTACTCTTACGTGAGGATCCTTAAAGTCTGTTTTTCTGGGTCCAAACCGACGCGACAGAAAGCCGTCAGCACCTGCACGCCTCACCTCGCTTCTCTCATCAACTTCTCTTTGGGTTGTTTCTTTGAGGTAGTTCAGAGCGGGTTCGACATGAGTCGTGTGCCTAATATTTTGCGCATTTTCTTATCGTTGTATTATGTCACATGCCAGCCTCTTTTTAACCCGGTAATATACGGCCTGAAAGTGTCCAAAATACGCAGTTTATGCAAGACTTACAGAGACCGACTCACTAGGTGTACATGAGTTCATTTGAATTATTGGGGCTTCGTATGTGGGGAGTGTTGGTGATGAAATCAAACAGCCTGCAGCTAGAATGTGCTTGGTTCTAATTCCTGATCACTTATCATGTTTCACTGACCTCTTGAAGACTGTTGGAGTTTCTGTTTGTCCAACCTTCATAAAGTGTGATGATTGTATTTGGTACAAAATGACACAGAACACGTCTTGTCTTCATGTGGTGACTTTGCAGTAATGGATGACAGCTGGTCTTTGCTGTTGATGCTCCTGAGGTGACATCATCACTTGCAGGCTGTACTCCCTGTCAGTTTATTCACATTTACTTCTTTTCTGCTCTGACTGTCTTGACTTGATCTGCTAAGCTTGATTCAATCATGACCCCTGTATTTAACAAAAGAATAAAGATCTGATCTCTAATCTTTAATTTTTTTTATTTTATTGTTTTATTTAATCTTTAACCGGATCTTTTTAATCTCTGACCGAGATCTGGGCCGTAATTACAGTAACCTTATCTAGAGGTCACAAAGGCACGAATACACTTTTCAAGGTCCTTATGTGGTACGTAATGCTTCGCCTTCAAAATAAGACGCAGTTGTAACTTGACGAACACTGCTCATCACATGACCCAAGGTGTGAAAAAGGTGTGGGTCATTATCAGCAGGTGCCCCGCCCCACCCCATCGTGTGAGTGGGCGTTAAGGTGACTGGATTATAGATGGCAGACAGGTGTCATTAGCTCCGCCCTCTGTTGTTCACAGTGGACATAGATGCTTCTTACACTCCTCTTTCAAACCATCTGTCTTCTCTGTCCAACATGTGAACATTGGCATCCTCAAAGAGTGACCTTTGACCTTGTGATGCAGATGGACGGCTGAGACTGAACATCTGTGTTGTGCCATGTGTTTATGATATCAACACATCACAAGATTCTTTTACTTACTCGCAAAGTATTAAATACTTTGGTAAACAAACTCCTCAACACATCAAAAGAGCACCAAGATGTTCCCGCCAGATGCTCTTAGTCAGAGATGGGCAGTAATGCGTTACTGTAATCTGATTACTTTTTTCAAGTAAGTAAAGTAAGGGATTACTATTGCAAAAAGGTAATTAGATTACTGTTACTTTCATGTAAGCACGCAGCGTTACTGTGTTACTAAACCGTGATTTTGTTTGCATGAATGTCTCATGACAATGACGTAAGCGAGTGCGACGTTCGTGCCAACAGCCGTGTGCAGATCAACAATGGATAATATGGCATGATGGAGAGAGTACACGTGCACGTTTAAAGCGTGGCGGTACTGACCAGCTGACTGGGAAGGTGTGACAGTGGGACGGAGCCGAGGGCTAAAACCACAGTGCAGCAGGTTTATGTGCTCGACCTTGGAGGTCCTGCTTTACAGCGCGGCCCCTGATTGGGCACAGGTTACGCCTTCTCCAATGTTGGTGATTAAACACAGCTGGGTGCAAGTTTAGCTCAGCTGGGTGAGCATGTAGTCATGTATCGCATGGCTTAGAGCATACGACCTGCCACACTTTTTTTAAAAATATTTTTTAACTCAGTTTCCATCTGGGATTAATACAGTTTCTCTTATTGCTGGAATAACAGACCCTAATGTCAGCGTCCTGTTAATGTTGGTGGTGTGAGTTACACAATGGACCCAGAGCCAGCAGTGCACGGGCACGAATGCATTTCTGACTTTGACATTCATAAGAAGAATGGGAGGGGCCAAACTTCAGTATCATCGATGTACTATTGCTGTGTGATTTTTTATTCCTATTAACGAAGGCTGCTCACCACCGAGCTCACTTTGTTAGCTGGCGTTAGCTTAGTTCATAGACTGCAGACTGTTTCTAAATACTCAAGTACACAAGTCCATACTCGTGTTTTCACTAGTCTGGACTTCATTAGTTCACACCGGAGTCCGGATTCCCGAGAGCGCAGTGCGAACGTTCTGTGTACGTGATGACATCACAGCTCAGGAGCTTTTGCCGCCATCCCCTCTTAATTGAATTGTGATTAATATTTGCAATGGAAATTACACATGACATATAAAAAAATACGCATGATGTAGAAGATTTCTTTAAGCAAAAACAAAGATAATGTAAAGTATCTTAAGCTCTTTAGAAGAATTCATTTTTACGTATCCTCTGTTTCATCATGTCTAATAAGCTTCAATCCGTCCATGAAACACAAGCTTCGTCTCTCCTAATAAACATCGCACACATGTATGTCTGAATGAAACCAAACAGATGTTAAAACACTTTTATTTTTATTTTAGTAAACACTCACACCTATAACAGACAGCTGCTGGGGTTTGGAGGAGAACTGATCTAATATTTAAAATATAATGGGATCATTTTTGGAGCAGCCTTCAGATTCTCCACGTGTGCTGTTTTTATCATGTGCAGTTCCACGTGATTACTAACAGACAAAAAGAAAACGTATAACTGACAAAGGAATTGTTTTCTATACGAGTGCAGCCTTACCTAATGTCCACCTACTGTTACTCATTTTATATTAAGATTTAAAAATCTCGTTGTATTGGTGTGGTAGTTAGTGGTGCAGCGGATCAAAAACCTCACGGCCAGGATCGGAGTCATTTTCGGATCAGCAAAAATTAGACAAAAATACAAAAATGTAACTCGTCATTTACTTATTATCTATTAAAAACAACCAACTTAAGACTCATCGCGTGGAGTGGGATCGGTTCGGATTACGGATCAACCGTGATCCGTTGCACCACCAGCAGTAGCGCATTCATATAGTGGTAAAAAACATTACAATATATTAAGTCATTCAAAGTATACAGAGTACATTACTCTCATTGAGTAACTTAATGGGATACGTTACAAACTACGTTTTGGGCCATGTAATCTGTAATCTGTTGTGTAATACATTTTAAAAGTAACCTTCCCAACACTGGGAATAACTTATACTTGTACTTCAAAGTCTATACAGGGTTTCAACTTTCTTCTTGAAACTCACTTTTTCACGCTGGCTTGGTAAAACGTCCAGTTTGAGCACCATCAGGCTCGCTGTCTTTGGTTTTTATGTTAAATATAAGATTTAAGATTGAGGCATTAATTAATTAAATATGTTAGCTTTGTCTCATATCATGTCTTATTTTTCTATTTTCTCTTGTTCATGAATTACTTGTGAAGCACTTTGGTCAACTTTGTTGAGTTTAAATGTGCTGTAGAAATAAAATTGATAACTGACGTAACTCCCGTCGCAGCACTGCTCGGCCTCTGCTGACTCTCTGACAGCCAGGACCTACCTGCTGTGAGGTCACAGCGGTTTACGCTAGTCACGCTGATGCTGCGTGTCTTTTCCGGTGGTACGACGCTGTTCCCTCCAGGCGTTGGTGGTATAGTGGTTAGCATAGCTGCCTTCCAAGCAGTTGACCCGGGTTCGATTCCCGGCCAACGCAGTGAACGCTTTTTTACCAGGTTTCTATTTCTTCCTGTCGGGTTTCAGCGGCTCCCGGCGCTCATGATAACAAAGAATCTTCTTTAAACTCCTTAAAACGTTTCAGCGCAACGCTGACGCTCCCGTCCGCAAGAGGGCGCTGCAAGCAGAGACTGTTACTTTGAAAGGATTCCTGCCAGACAGAAAAATGAAGTGTCGACCTGATTCTCTGATTTTATGTAATTTATTTTTTTATATTGACGTCTCGTGGACTCAAACTGCATCCTTCTTCTGTTTTTCACGCGTTTTTATAATGTTCTTTATTGTCGTCATAATGAGCGGAAGTGACTGCTGGCGCCCCGGAAGTAGTAGTAGGTGTGGAGCTGCTTTCTACCGTCCGTTCTCTCCGGGAGATCCTCCGCGACCTGCGCTTTGTTACCGGGTTGCCGGGCTTCACTGGCCGGCTTTGTTTCACCCTCCGGGCGGCTGCACACTCCCCGAATCGTCCCCGGCCGGTAGCCGGGACTGCTCCTCGACATGGCGGCTGGAGGAGGCGCGGCTCCTCCGCATGTTGGTGATGTTGAAGAGGACGCTTCTCAGCTGCTGTTTCCTAAAGGTGAGTACCCGCAGCGCGCGCACAGATGCACTCTCGAACAACGACAGACACGCGCGTCCGTGGGTGCGCGTGGGTACTGGACCGAGCTGCTGTCTGTGCCTGAGCCCGTGCTGAGTGATTGACATACCGATGTTAACTCCCCACCCCTCCTCCCCCCCAGAGTTCGAGAACGCGGAGACGCTGCTGAACTCGGAGGTCCACATGTTGCTGGAGCACAGGAAGCAGCAGAACGAGAGCGCCGAGGACGAGCAGGAGCTGTCCGAGGTCTTCATGAAGACCCTCAACTACACGGCGCGCTTCAGCCGCTTCAAGAACCGCGAGACCATCACGGCTGTGCGCAGGTACGCCCCCGCCCGGAGCCTGCCCGGCTCCAAGGCGATCCGGTTCTGACCCATGTCGTCTTTCTGTTCTCAGCCTCCTGCTGCAGAAGAAGCTCCACAAGTTTGAGCTCGCCAGTTTGGCCAACCTGTGTCCAGAAGCTGCCGAGGAGGCCAAAGCCCTGATCCCCAGGTGAGTCCGAGCACAGCAGGAACTTCACAATAAAAGCCTCTGTGTCAGCTGCAGGGTTGAGGTACCGGAGCTGCTCCACAGTTTGGAACACAAGCGGGTTCAATTCAATTTTATTTATACAGCACCAAATCAATGCAACAGTCGCCTCAAAGCACTTTATATTGTAAGGTAGACCCTACAATAGTACATACAGAGAAAAAAACCAACAATCATATAAACCCCTGTGAGCAAGCACGTTGGCGACAGTGGGAAGGAAAAACCCTTTTAACAGCTGAGGGGCGTTGTCACATGACTCTGCAGACACATGGACGGGACCGAACCTGTGGAACAACAACCAAATTAGGCGAGGGCACGGACAGTGATGCGTTTCCTGCAGATCCACCGTTAAAGGCGGGTGGAGAAAGATGTTACCTGCTCATGCCTCAGGTTTAATGAATGCGTCCCACCCTGAAGGAGTCCGATGTGAAAAGCCGGTTGCGGTGGTGGAGGCACAGGTTCATCCTGATTGGTTGTGCAAGTCAGCTGGGTGAGACAGTTGGCTCTAGTGTGACCCACAGGATGAACCTGTGACCACCTCCCCAGTTTGTTTATATCAGTATAACTGAAATAATGATTTTTGGCACAGCTTTAAGAGAAAAGTCTGAACTTACTGTAGAAGCTGGACAGCAGAGCGCTGCGGGTGCTGCTGTTCACACTGGCTGGTGTACGTCAGAAAAACAGGAAGTGAATAACGTTAACAAATAGATGCGTCACACAGACCTGACTTGCCCCACAGCTTTATTTTGAATGTTCAGTTTCCTGTCCAGAGCTGGTCCTGGTTCAGGTCTGCAGGTACGTCAGAGCAGAACCAGCAGCAGGTGGAGAACTCAGGAGAAGGCGGAGCAGCAGGTGGCGTCGGTGATCTGTGATGATGCTGTGTTTCCATGACAACACCTGTGTGTGCGCGTGTGTTGGTTTGGTTGCTATGTCAATAACATTTTGTGTGTTTTCAGCTTGGAGGGTCGCTTCGAGGACGAGGAGCTGCAGCAGATCCTCGATGACATCCAGACCAAGAGAAGCTTCCAGTACTGAAACCTCAGCCCCGCCCCCCAGCCCCATGTGGTCGATCTGCTGTCCTGATAAAACTTTAAAAACTTTTTTTTTTTTTTTACTCGTTGTTTTCAGGTGTTTCTTGCACATGCTCAGTTCGGCCTGATTGCAGGGTTGTGTGCAGCGTCTGACCTGAACTGTTGGGGATCATTTGTTTGTTTTTTTAAATAAAGGTTTGACTGAACCAGCTGCTCAGTCATGTGACTTTTTCATTTGTACCATTAGAATTACACAGGTGTGTTATAAATAACAGTCTGGCACCAACACACACACACACTGCAGTCTGTCAGAAAACAGAGGATTTTATTAGCATTTAAACCTCAACCAATCACAGAGCAGTGCTGTGAGGCCCAGCGCAGAGGAGCAACAGGAGAAACATGCAGCTCCTCCCAACAACAGGAGGGCCAGTTCCTCAGAGCACCTCCCGCTGAAACACTGCATAACCAGCCAGCATCAGATGTTCAGGCAGTACGCCGCTGCAGCGTCCGAGTCCTCCAGAGGTTCAGGAAGGACGCCGCCCGGTGTCGTCACCATCCTCATCGTGGTCCTACCGAACAGAGTCCTCTCCAAGTCCATCAGCTGCCTCCAGAAACCGGCGTTGGGTCGAATAAACGGTCGTTGCTCCAGAACAAGTTTGTGAGCCCGACGGAGGCTGAGACCCTGAGACCTGAAGCACAGAGATCAGAACCACGTCAGAGTTCAGAACCTGACTGTCAAACTGAGACTAAGACACAGTGGCTACCTCATGAGGTAAGCCATGACCAGCGCAGGGGACCGGCTTCTGCCGGCGGTGCAGTGGACCAGAGTCGCCCCCGTCTGGTTCTGGTTGATCCGTTCAGCAACGAGGTCAAAGTACTCTCTGAGGGGTGCATGAGGCTGGTCCTGGATGGCGATGTGGAGCACCTGCAGACCATCTAGCTGCGGGTAGGAAATGTCCTCGAACCCGCTGGCGTTGACGATGAGAGTGACGTTTCTGCTGGTCAACACGCTGGCGTTCAGAGCCGAGTCCAGATCAGTGAGGAAGAGGCCAGCAGAGACCTGAGAGACCCGCATGACCCGCTGCAGGAGGACAGAGTCATCACAGCGGTTAAACAAACATTCAGATCCAACAGGTCAAGACAAAGACTCAAAAAGCAGGAGCTCGCCACTTCCTGTCATTGTGAAGCAAGCAGCGGTTTAGCCAACCATGCATAACCATAGACGAGCTAGCGGTCTCCAAGCAGACTAGGGACAGTATCAGCATGTTGAAGTGGGTGGAGCATCCATAGTTAGTATTTTTATGCATCCCTCTGTCTCACGGTTGTAAACAAACGAGAGCAAAGCGTTTTGTCAGAAGTGGATTCGAAGCCACGCCTCCAGGTGAGACTGCCACCGGCACACAGGTGGGCTGAGAGCAGCTCCTTCTTCATACACAGTGACAGTGATGACGATGATGATGATGATGAGTGTTCAGCATCTACTGCGGTTTTATTAACAAACTCCAGACCCGAGCCTTCCGGTTGTTATTGATACGATTAATCGATGATCGCCCGGAATACTTGGGAGCAGGCTGAGGTGAAACATGCTGGCACTTGTCTGGGTAAGCCGTGTGTGTCACGGGATAATGAGTCAGCGAAGCTTTAAATAGACTCGGTTTCGTTTCTGCTCTCATTCCGACAGACCGACGGTAGAGACAGGTAAGGTCCACTCTGACACTCTCACTCACCTGGCAGGTAGATGAGGAGCCAGCCCTCCGGTTTACAGCTTAATGAGTGCAGAACAGACGGGCCGAGGTCTGGAAACACGAGCTAAACTCGCTGTGTGCTCTCCGAGGAGCCGAAGCGACTTCAACCAGACTCCATTCAAAATTCATTCACTTTAGCGCCTCCTCCCGTGTCGGCGCTTCGCTGTTTATCTGTTTTAAGAGAAAAGCTTTCAATGAGACGAGGACCTCTTAGAGGACTCGGCCCTTCGATCACTTTATAAAAGTAAGTAAACTTTTGTGTGTAGACAATAACTAGTCTGAAAATATCCGTTTTTAGTTGTTTCTTAAAAGAGAGATGAGAAAATGTTAAAGTTGGGCTGATTATTTGGAATTACCTCCCTAAAAAACGATGAACGCTGCCTTCGTGACGTCAGCGCCGAAAACCAGAGCAGCTCCTCCCCGTGAGCCTCAAACACCGCCCGGTGAGCCTGCGTCCACCGAAACACCTAGCTCCGTGTTTCTACACAAATCTGAACGGAGTCTGGTGGCGGGAGTGTAGGTGTGTCCGGGGACGCGATCATGTGGTTTGTTTCCTCTGTTTGAACCGGATGTATGGCAAAACATCACTCTTCATAATAAAAGCCTCACTCAAGTCTATCAAGTTAAAAATCTGTTATTACCTGTTCGTATGATTTAATATTCATTTTGATGACAGGTTTGTGATTTTATATCATCTGATCATGTTTATTTGGCATCATTTCTGCTTCCTGGATTCAGACTCTTCTGCTTTTTATTCCTTTCCTACAGTTTCTCTTCTGGTCTCTTTTCAGATGAAGACCCGACAAGTATGCAGAACCAGAACACCAAGCAGACTTCCACAGGTACCAGTATGGCCCAGAAACTGGTCATTCCTCAGGTCAGATACCACCCCTCCATCCAGCCTCCACATGGCATCACTGGAACTAGAACCTCCAATAAAACTGGAGTCGGTGCTGCACCTACCCCTCAGACTGGGACTGACTCCCAGGCAGATCCAGGAAATGGCATCACCCGAAAAGCTGCGTCAGCTGTAAGACGGAGGTCTCACAGCACTCCTCCTGAAGGAGGACAGAAACGGGCACAGAAATCTGTGAAGGAAGCCGTTGCTGCTGATCTAGATCCCGCCCAAAAACCTCCCCCGGCAGCACCTCCCAGACCCGAGCAGGTGCCCCTGGATGTAGGCATCCACCTGGACCGGCGTGTGGTGAAGAAGGTGGAGGTCCTGACCCGCGGACAGAGGGACAACCTGGATTGGTTTGCTTGGAGGAAGAACCGGATCACAGCCTCTGTGGCTCACAGCATTGCTCGCTCCCGCTTTGTTAATGGAAAGAGTAAAACTCCGCCCACCTCCTACCTGGCTGCTGTCACAGGTAGGCCACACCTTCTACCACCTGCTACCCTGAATTCATATCAATGCAGCAGCTTCACCAGGACGTCTGCTGGTGTGAGTTTTAATTGTAACTTGTGCAGGGTCCCGAGACATCAGCTGGTAACCGATTACCTGACTGTCTCGACAGGTGAGGGTGCCAGAGTCCAGACCAGAGCCATGAGCTGGGGGGTCCACAAGGAGGCCGAGGTCGTCCGTAGGTACCAGGTGTGTTTTATCATCTTTGTCACGCACAGCCGTCCACACAGCAAACTCTGAGTTAAAGTTAAATTTCACAAGTCAAGAAAAGTGGTCCAGGTAAGGAAATCAGCTGTGTGCAAAGGAGAGGCGGAAGCTCCGCATCACGAGGAAAAGACTAAAAGGTGTGAAGCCTGAGAGAGAAAATACAAATAAATTAGTCATAATTATTGTGGTAACGATCATCGGTGAACAGAAAAAATAAGTTTTAAATCAGTGACAGATGTGTATAAAATAATTAGAAAAACAATGTCAGAAAACACAAAATATGTGAGAAAACGACAACGATCACAAGAACCTGTGGAGGAGGAGGAGGGGGTGGAGGAGGTGACACCACAGAGCAGTTTTCTACACAATCACATTTGAAACAATCAATTCTCAGCTTTTTTTTTTTTAAACTTTATTGAACATTGTCTGATGACGTCACTGATGATGTCACCCCACAGAGGCTGAAGACCTCAGCGTTGGGGCAGCAGGTCTGCGTTCAGGAATGCGGCTTGTTCATCGACCCCCGGAGGCCCTGGTTGGCTGCCAGTCCTGACGGCATCGTGACGGACAGACGCAGCGGCCAATGGCTGCTCTGTCTGGAGGTGAAGTGTCCCTACAAGCACAGACACAGACGGGTGGAGGACGCCTGCAGGGAGGACCCCGCCTTCTGTCTGCACCTGCATGAGGAGGCCACACAGGAGCGCAGAGGGGTAACAAACACACTTCAGTCTAATCCTCTGATTTCTCCTCCTCTCTGATTCCCCCCCCCCCCCCCCCCCCCTTTTTTTTCCCCCCCCCCCCCCCCCCCCCCCCCCCCCGCCCCCCCCCCCCCCCCCCCCCCCCCCCCCCCCCCCCGGGCCCCCCCCCCCCCACACCCCCCCCCCCCCCCACAAAAA
>VUQR01003552.1:1987-13750 GCA_015108515.1 Hemichromis elongatus
TGTTTGGTGAGGGGGGGGGGGGGGGGGGGGGGGGGATGAGTCCAGAGAGCTGTGAATTTCACCACACTTCTCCTACCACATGTGGTGGTTTGAGGGCTCTGATGAACTCGCTGGTTTGCTGGTAATCAGTGTGGGCGGAGAAGGAGATGTAGTCCACGGACATCTTTAGCTGCAGCTTCTGTCCCGACATGGTGGTGATCTCCTCTGGCTCGGACATGATGTGCTGCATAGTGGGCACAGCGGGAAACAACTGAGGACTCATTTGACAATAATCTTGATAAATCATTTAGTCTGTGACATTATTTAGAAAACAGTTAAACAAGATGTCACTTAAATTGTTTTTAGAGCCTTCAGTTTGATTTCTTTGTCCAATTAATGACCTAAAAACTTAACATGTTCGATTCATTTTCATTAGAGAAAAAGCAGTGAGAACTTTTTTCCCTTCTTCTTGTAGTAACTTCATTTCTTTTCTTAAAAAAATGAGTATGAGAATTTGTCTTTTGTCACAGCTTCTGATTTTTAAAACATGATAAATAAATAACAGCACTGTGGTGCAATTGAATCTATATATCTATTATTAGATTACAGTATCTTTTCCCTCTTTGCTAAGAAACACTTTTTTGCATCCCGCTGTGCTCTAACCTTGGCGAGTGTGCCCTCCACGCAGTAACCAGCAATGATAACTCCATTCCTCTTGTCGGTGCACCAGCTCTCAAAGAGCTCCCTGGAGAGCCCGCTCTGCATCATGCCCGGAGACGCCATCACCACGCTGGGGCCAATATCATCAAAGTGATCCATACTCTGGAAAGAACAGACAGTGCTGCTTTATTTTGGAGAGAAGCAGTCAAGCCTGAGAATATGGTTTCTGTGACAGTCTCTACTTTCAAATTGCTGATATGCTTGAAGACAAAAGGATTGTTTATATTTATGGCCTTGCGGATCTTGTCGTTCATTGCGTTAACGTATGTCTGGTACACAGCCATGCACTTCTTGGCCAGGGAAGAGGCATAATAGATGGGGATGTCATGGAGCTCTGGGTGATTCTGCCAGTACTCGTCTGCAAGAGAACATGAAACCCGATCTTATAGATTTCTATGACTGATACATAATGGGATAAAGACAGGACAAATAACCAAAGTCATAACTATGAGATGAAATCCGGTGCTAAACAGAAATTCAAACATTGAGGTTAACAATATTGTTTGACACACATTATCACATTTTCAGTATCAGGGAGCCAAACATGACTTCTAACCCAGGATAAGCAGCAGTTCCTGGGCTCGTCCCAAAGCAAACACAGGGATTAAACAGCGACCCTCTCTGTTGACAATGTCATGGACGGTGTTACAGAACCGAGCTTCTCGCTCCTCCCTTTTTTCATGGATGTGAGTGCCGTAGGTGGACTCCTGCAGAAAGACAAATAATAGTTTCTGGCTATGTGGCGATCACTCACAGACTCTTTTTAAAAACGTGTTCAGCATGACTTATTATAGTTAAATAATGTCATACTATGATTAAGATGTCAGGTTTGACACTGGGGATCTCAGCTGCCATGAGGTGCCTGTCTTCTTGTCGGGAGAAGTCTCCTGTGTACAGAAGCTTTGGAGGGAAAAGGAGATGGGCAATATACATGTAGGCTAGCTTCTTTTTTAAAGTAAAGCAAACAATCACTTCTTATTGTTATAGATTAAACAACAACTGTACTTTCACTCCAGCTATTTCGATCATGAACATGGCAGCTCCTAGCACATGACCAGCGTGGTAGCACCAAAACTTGATTCCAGCCACCTCTTTGACCTCGTGGAAGTTGATTGTCTCTATCTTGTCCATGCTCTCCTCCAGGTCAGTTTCAGTGTAAAGCATGTCGTCTGCCGAGATGTTACTGCAATAACAATAGAAATATGACTGTATGTTGTGCTGCAATTCAAAGGGAATTGTCTCTGGGCACCTTTGCCCCTACCTGACTTTAACATAGTCTGATAGGAGCCAGCGGTAGATGGCTTTAGTGGCATGAGTCATGAAGGTCCTCCCTTTAAAGCTGGTCTTCTGGAGGAACCAGGGCAGAGCTCCACAGTGATCCAGGTGGAAGCTGAAACGAGAACACATAAAACCAACAATAATTAGAGATCTAAACTGTCATTTCTGTGCAGGAAAAATGTGAAAATTTAAAGGAGACAGAACAGTTGAGCCTCACTGGCTGATCAGCAGCAGGTCTATCTCAGCTGGGTCAATCAAGTCGATGTATGGGAGAGCATCCATCCCCTCCAATCCAGGGTGAATGCCGCAGTCCAGCTGCCAAACACAAATACTACTTTGTTAATTTAAATCCAATCTGCATCAGTGCTGCTTTCTGGCACGAAATACTACAATACTACAGTAACTACAGTAACATAATGTCGAAATATATAAAATAATAAAATTAATAAAATTTTACTGAATGCACTGTATAGTCCTGCAAACAGGTCGTCGTAATATAGTTATTATTGCTATTGATATAAATGTATAAAAATATTTATTATTTATTATTATTTTTGTTACCATAATTTTCCTTCCTTTGAACTCCAGAATAATGCATGAACGCCCAACCTCCTGCCCAGCACCGCTGCAACATAAGCCAAATACGGTATCACTACATGTATGCGATTTTATGACTGCACAATGAAGCAGTCACTAAATATAATATTTATATGCATTAAAAAAATAGATTAACTCACAGTGGACGAATCAGGAGCTGGTCGCTTTCCTCGGCAGGGACAATTATCTCTATTTTGCGTTTTGTGGCCATTTTGTTCTAAATTTTTAGTGTCATTTTTAAAGTACAAAAATAAATAATAAAAAATCCGATAATACTGCACTAAATGTGTTTGCTGAATGAACTTCCGGGGGCGTGTCCAAATTAGCGCCGACTAGAATCAAGTCGTGTGACACAAGTTCCGAGACGGACGTCAATTGATTTTTGCCAGTTTTGCTCTAACATTATTTAAACAACCCACGCAAAAGAGACACGGGAGTTAAATATATTAGCTAAATTATCTTTTTTTAAGTTCAACAATGTATCGACACAATAATGCGTATTATCCGTAGGATTTTTATGCGTTTATTTTCCCTCTGCGTTGCGTCCCCTTTAAGTGGTGTTGGGTGTAGGCTTCAAAGCTCAAAGGGAAGCCGAAGAGTCAAACTGTGGATAAATAGAAAGTGGATTGGAAGAAAAGCCGCTAAACGGTACACTGAAAGGGCATCGGTACAAATAGGTATGCTGTTTCTAAGTCATGTTAGCATTAGATAATTCACAAACCCTCCGAGGAAGTCCTCTGCTTTAAACTTTTAAAATGAATGCGACCAATAGTGAGCAGGATAAGTTTGAGCCACTCAGGGTTTCTTGTAGCTACAGCACTACAAGCACAGAGCAGCTCGTAGTTTGGGTGATAGGTGTCCTAATCGTTGGTGTCTGTAGTCTGGGACTCCGTTAGCTTCATCTGTTTACAGACACGCTGTTCAAACCGCACCAGTTAAACAAGGCTGTTACAGTAGCAGGTGTAGTTTCCTGTTTAAATGGTGCTCCTGTTTTTTCACTTAGTGGTTATACGCGTTTTTAAATAGTACTATAATAGCACACTGTCATGCTAAATAGTACAAATATTCTCACAAATGTGTGTTTATAATCGATATTATCGTATTAGACTCTTGTTTGAGTGTTACATCGTGTGTTATTCTGAGTATTGTGCAGGTAGTCTTGTGTTATTTTCAGACTCAGACGTGATAAACTCAAGTTGAAAGTGAAATGCGGTTTAGCAGCTGTGGTGATTGAATATGGACAGCAGAAACATCTCGAACATTATTCTGTTTGGGCCTTTCTAGTCTTAGTGTCTTTGCTTTCAGAGTTCCCAGAACAATTACAACTTCCTACATGAAAGAGATTTAGCAGCTGTTTTGAGCCATCCTTCATTACTTAATATTTTACTTTCAATGAAGCTAGACCTTATTTTAATTTATTATAGTAGTCTTAAGCAGTAGTTCTCCAGCCTTTTTGAAGGTCTTTCAAAGTTTACTACATTTACTTTTCACTTTCAGTACAGTCCCTGTAACAGAGATGCCACATTTGTTTTCTTTAAGCCACTGAACACTGACCCATGAATCCTTTCTTTCTTTAAATTGTGATTACTGGTTAAAATTGTCATCAGCGTGTATAAAGGAGGGCAGGAGAGAGGTCCAGCGGTGAATGTGTGCATCCATCTGTAAAACGCACTACTCTGTCATGGTTTGGGCTACATTTCACCCTGTGCTGTTGGGGATCTTATCAAAATTGATTGAATTATAAACACAGAAAAGACCCCCAGCGTCACTGAAGCAGTGTGGGATCATCTTAGTCTTCCTTCTTCTTCTTAACTAAAAAGAAAGAAGAACATTTATCAATTATTCAAACTGTATATGCTCCTGTGTCCATTTAATTATTTATGGGCTCTATTAACACCTGAGAAGGCAGCCATGCTGCGCGTCTAACTCTGAGCCCTGTGATGATCCAGGTCAGCGGGTCTGGTGGGCTGGATGCGGTCGTCATGGTGAAGGATGTTCCGGAAAGGCAAAAAGCGCCACAGCAGCAGCAGCTCGCAAAGCAGTGAGATCAGCACCAAGAGCAAGGTGGTTAACAACACAAGCACACTGAGACACTCGTGTCTCTGCGTTTCGCCAAGGCTGCGCTGTCTAATCTTTCTGTCTCACTGCAGTCTGTGGACTCCAGTTTGGGAGGACTCTCCAGATCGAGCACTGTTGCCAGCCTTGACACGGACTCCACCAAAAGCTCAGGTCAGCGTGACTTCCTGTTTAAAGCCTTGAAGCAACCTCACAGTTTAAGTTTCTAATAAGTGCTTTTTGTTTGTTTATTGTTTATTTGCCTTTAGGCAACAACACATCTGAGACATGCGCCGAGTTCCGGGTGAAATATGTGGGCGCTATTGAGAAGTTAAAGTTTGACATGAGCAAGACCCTCCAGGAACCGCTGGACCTAATCAACTACATTGATGCGGCTCAGGTAAGGAGCTGGAGAAAGATCTGGGCACATTTTAACTTTCTCCTCTCTCCTTGGAAACAAGCTGTTATCATTCTGATATAAAACGGAGAAGGTGCTGCAAATTTTGCTTCCTCTTCTAATAGCAAGATGGAAAGCTGCCATTCGTTCCCGGAGACGAGGAGATGGTTCTCGTAGTGTCCAAGTACGGCGTCAAAGTGGCCTCGCTGGACCAGTGTGTGAGTACTGATGGAATAGAAAGGTAGTACACGGTCATTTAGGAGAGCATCACAGACAGTGACGGGTGTGTGAAAGGCAGTGTGGGCAAATAAATAATCAGCTTAATCAAGTTTGTCAGAATAAAAATAAAATGCAGCTCATGCTTTTTGATGAAGGGGGTGAGGGCCTTTCTAAAACCTTACTAAAAACACTGAAAAATGAAAGAACAAGGTACTGAAATGTTAAGTAGTTTAAATCCTGCAACAAGCAAGAATGGAGCAATATTTTTATGTCTACACTACAACAACTGAGCTCCTCGTTGCCTGAATTTCAAAAGGAAGAGGTGATGCAACGCGGTGGTAAACATGCTCCTGTCCTCAATGCACTGAAAAATGTTGCTGGCATCAACTTCAAAGTGAGCGCGTATTCTGTGAATGTGCAGTGAAATTTTTTACTTCCAACCTTTTGATGTGATTTGATTTAACAGTTTAATTTTAACATAATTGAATTTGACTTAAATGTGGCACACAAATGATTTGCAAATCATTTTTGGAAACGGGGTTAAACTGAAAAAGACCCCCGTCCTAGCTATTTTGTGTTTTTGTTGTACGCTCTCAGAATGTGCTGCATCGCCACCCTCTCTACCTGATCGTGCGTATGCTGTGCTACGATGACGGCCTGGGCGCAGGGAAGAACCTGCTGGCTCTGAAAACCGCCGACACGAAGCAGGAAGAGTGCAGCATCTGGGTGTACCAGTGCAGCAGCTCAGTAAGTATGAAATGAAAGAGTCGGTCTTCTACACAGTCACTGTGCGTTTCCTCTGCCTGATGCGTGGCGTCTGCCGTCTGTGTGAACAGGAGCAGGCACAGTCCATCTGCAAAGTGCTGTCAGCCTCCTTCGACTGCGTTCTGACGTCAGACAAGTCCAGAGGCTCCGAGTGAGAGTTGGGATGAGAGCAAAACATCTGCAAAACCAGCAACGGTTAATTAGCCAGCATTGTTATTGGCAAAAAAGTGCAACCATTTCCCTATTTTTTTTTTTTCCACGTTTGCTTTCTTACCCTTCTGAGTGGTAAAGGGCAGCTCTGATGCTGCGTAATCTTTGTTATTGATGGGAAAAGTCTGGTGTGAGCTAGCTGTTGTTCCCCTTCCTGTAATTCATCCAGTTAAAACAGAACTGTAGTGAATTTTTCTGAGTCATTTCCCTGGAATTTATTTCCTTTTTCTCTCTTTTTTGCCTTTTCATAATAAAAACAAAAAAAAGGTTTAGAAAGGAGGGAAACGGTTGCACTAAATATAGGCTGGGACACAATGCAGAGATGTTATAAGTGTAATGTTAAGTATATTGTACGCGATGGTACTACAACTTTGCTGGCATATGTTAATTCAAGGAAGACGAGTGGTACACAGATGTGATGGCTGCCTTCAAGAGGAAGTCACTCAAATCCCTCTTCAGGTTTAGAAGCCCTGTTAGTGTTTTGTTTTCTAACAGCAGTATTGGTACAATAGCGGCTGCTTTTTGACCAGAAGGAATGTTACAAATATTGCCTCACTTTTTGGACCCATTCATCTTAATTTGTTGGATTTATCTATTTTTAAAGACTTACTTGAGCTTCTTTTATTTTTTAAACTCTGTACGAAAAATGATTAGATGGCGGGAAAAGTACATTTTAACAGGCTGGTAGTGACACATGTAAGATTTTGTTTACAGTTGTGGTACTAACTTGACTTCACCTTGTGAAAGAAATACTTTGGTCCAGTTGAAAATGTGTATGAAGAAGGAAAATAAAGACATGGATCGGGTACAGCAGAGGAGTGTTTCCCTTTTCTTCTCAGTCATCTTTACTGTTGAATGCATTTACCAGCAGAGGGAGCTCTTGAGACATCATTTAGCTCTTATTGATAACGTTTTTAAAATGCACGTTACGAAATATGATGGGGGGGTGGGTGGGATCACAAACTCTGAAAAAGAAGCACACGGACGCCTTGCACTATTTCATATTTTATTATTCCAGTTTTTTTTCTGATTTACTTGCACAACAGAGTTAAGAGTCAATGCAGTGATTCACAGACTGTTAATGAGAATGGTTTGGGTAGTGTGTCTGTGTGCGCATTAGTGTCTGCATTCATGTTTACAGCACACACACACAAAGGCCCAGCTGAGGTTGTGTGACTGCTCATCACCACAGTGCATTAAAACACATTTACTGCCCGGTTAACCTGCTCGTCTTTTTTTTTTTCCTTCCTTTATTCTTAATAGTTTACATTTAAATATCCACAAACAAAACCAGCTCTATTTACACAAACAGATTTAACAATCCAGTGAGTTAATATTAAACACGATGGAGAGAGTGCACGTCAGGTACCGCCCTCTCTTCTCATCATTCACAAATCCACGAAAGGCTCTGATTTCAGGTTAAATGCCTAAATATCAACAATATGAACAGAGAGAAAGTTGCTCTGCAACTAAAATGAAGTTAATTAAACTCTATTTAATATTTATTTCATAACCTATTAGATAAACTTGTCTTAGAAGTACTATATGAGGCTTAAGCTGCAGGAAAGGTGTTCCCTCTCTGGAGACGGGGAATTTATTCAGCTCATCTGAGAAGGAAAGTGTCTCGAGGAAGCAACAAAAGTCACAGTTACTCCCGCTTCTCATCTCATTCCCACGCTCTCATCATTTATTTATTTTTTTACTCCCTGTTATTTGAATATGCTTTCGTTTGCAGCTTATTTCCGTGCAGGCAAAACATGCACTCTCACACATACAAGCGTACGCTTCTATTCCTCTAATAAGGCAGATGACAGGCGGAGACGGCCCGAGGTGTCAGGACTCGGCATAAAGGTAATTACTGCCTGGTGCAGCTCCAGTCAGCATCACATCAGGAGGAAGAAGAAGAGGAGGAAGAACTGGAGTGTTGCTTTTGAATATGACCCCCTGCCTCGCAGCTTAAATTAGCGCAGGCGGTGTGCATGTGTGGGGGGAAAGCCTCACAGAGGATGCATGTTCCTATTACTCAGTGGCGGCTCGGGAAAGTGGGCTCTCCCAGTGTGATGGGCTTGGAGGCTATTTTAACATGCAGCGTCCCCGCTCTCGATTGCCACTCCGTCACTGAAATTGGGTCAGGGAAAGGCTCCCGTGGGTGCAACTTCCAGCATATTTTAAGGTTAACTTAGCACCATTAGGAAAACCTCCACACAGGAGATATGTGGAAAGCTGCACCTAAAAGCAGGCATTTCAAATTCGCTCATGCACAGATGTGGAATGTAAGCATGGGGACTAAGTTCACATTGACCGCTGTGATCTTCTCAGTGCCGTCGCTTTAAAGACTCTGTATAATGAAGAAAATGGATGAGAGGGATCCTGTACAAACATGTCAACGACGGAAAAGACAAGAAAAGTGCATTTATTGCGAGAGGACATTCACTACAATCATCTTTGTTTTGTTTTTTGTTTTTAAACTGCAAGCATTAAAACCACATACAGACCGATGAGTCCCCTGTGACACACCAGACTTGCTGGAGCAGCAGTGACGTTTGAACAAGCTCGCTCGAGACGCCGGTGGAGATGGTGACGATGGTGCCGGTGACGTCGACCGCAAATACTGGGGCGGAGGATGGTGGTTGTTTTGTCGACAGATGGGGTGAAAGCGAAACGCGTGATACTTCCCGAGTCCCGGGTTTCAGTCAGCGATGAAGTGCACAAACGTAACGGGGAAGGCGCCTCTTCTCATTGGTTCGCCTTCGATGTGGCCCAGCTGTGAAGAGCAAAGACAGAGATGAGATGTGAGATCGGAGGACGATACCAGGCCGCCACGACAAGAAGACAGGGAGGTTTAGTCTGTTTGGGTAGAAATGTTTAAATTATTTGAGTCAACTAAAGTATGTACAGACTTCATCTAAAAGATGGACATAGACACGGCGAGGTCACCTACTGGCTGACTAAAGTTGTGTAGCCTCGGGCTGAGCGTTTGGACAAACACGTAGATCTGACTGAGCTGCATGCAATAAGACTTGAAGCTAAGCCATCAAAACAATAAACTCATCAGCAAAGTGTTTACTTATAAATCAAATAAAATGAGTAGCAGGGTCAAGCGGACCTGTTTTTGCAATAAGCAGTGCTGCCCCCTGCCGGCCATTATAAAATATAGCAGCTTTCAGGCACTTCAGCATTGGCTACACATCTTTAGAGCAGGACTATGCCCATCTTTAACATACAGTCTACGACAGTACTAACCACAGAAAATGAGGGGGGGTAGTTAAAAACGGGGGTGGAGACTTTTCCAATAATCTGATTATAATAATATGATTTCAACCCATATGATTCAGTTTTGATATTTTAAAATCCCGAAAACACTATTTACATGCTTCTTTAGCTTTTATTGATGTACATTATAATACTTGACACAAGACGTATGCTCTGCTAAAAGTGAGAAAATGCACAGATGCAGCCCCCTCGGTGCTCCTAGAGGGGAAAAACATGCATTTGTTATGTGTGTAAGTATCATCAGGATGTATAGCAGGCTGTGTTCGAGGCTCTAAAGAGCTTGGATTTAGTTGATTTTCTTCAATATTTTCCATGTTTGGCTCTATACATAAAACCTGTGATAGATAAAATCTAAAAAAAATACATCTTCAGCTTTATGATAAATGAGCATATATGCAACGTGAATCAATCAGGATTTTGTCAAACAAAACTGAATCAACAGTAACACCATCTAATTCTGCAAAAAAGTAATAAAAGGCTACATCACAACTAACATGAGACCTTTACATTTAAAAGACTTTCCCCTTTTAAAATTACCTTGAGGATAAAGAAGACAGTACCTATTATCTCCATTAAAGACATTTTACAGGTCGTCTATACCTGAAAGTAAAAAGCTAGGACATGTTTCTCTCTGATAAAGTTAAATGAAACTTGACAAGCAACAACATCAAATGCTGATCAAAGCTTATCTACATCAGAAATAAAAGTCATGTTTCAAATACTGTAAAACATTCTTTCCTCATTACGCTGGTTTTTCATAGGAAGGAGACTTTATAGCATATGATAGACACGTTTGTGCAGCTGCAGTTCTGTGTTTTTATTTGATATCTCAGACACAAAAAGAGTGATAATGTAGCTGGACGCAGGACAAAGAGGAAGCATGGCGACGGGGTCCTAGGCGGGGGGGGGGTTGACGACTCTGGGTCCATGGAGGGACACAAAGTGAGACTGACTAAATACGGTCATATCTGCAGGGGTGGCTCCCAGAAAACAAGTTGCAGCTGGTCAGCATTCACACAAGGGGCTCCACAGAGGAAGCAGTGGCAGCAGCAGGCGGAAAAAGAGGAGGGACATCGGCCAGAATGAGCTCATGGTTTATTAAAAAAAAAATTCCTTTAAGCCACCATCGTTACAAAGAACACCAACATCCATTAAAGTATGTTTAATATCTCATATGTGAAAACACATGCAAACATCCAAGATGCACAAAAGAACTTGTGCACCTAGCCTTCAACTCGACAGATACTGACCCACCACTCCTGGTCCTCCTCCCCGTCCACCACGATCACCTCGCCCTCGGAGAAGGTCAGCTCATCGGGGTTGTCGGCTACACAGTTGTACATGGCTTTCACTCGCTTTGGCCTCTGCTTCTGGGACACGGGAACAAGCACAGACACACACACACAGGATTTCATTAATCTGTGGGATTTTACTTTTTAAATAGCAAACTAAGGCAAAGTTGAACAGAAGCTGAAGTTTGTGAATCATCGCGGCACTGCATGGGATTGGACTGGCAAATACCAACAGCTAGAAGCCAGCGAGAGGGATTACTGTACAGACCATGCAAATGAAAGATGTGCACTCTTTTCTGGTTTTTCTAGTAAGTCTAAATTCAAATCGCTTTGCAATATTAAAACACTTAAAATGTGCTAACACGAAACACAAAATGCCAGCGGTAGTCCTCTCACATGCAGAATAAGGCCAAATTATGGAGTCAGGCTGCAGAAGGGGGAATTTACAAGCAAGCACTAGAATCACTGAAACAATAGGGAGTGGACTTACACAGCTCTACAAAGGCAGTAAGCCAGGAATTAGGAAATAAGCTGCAGATGAGTCTGCACTGCAAAGCGAGTGAATATGCAAAGAAAAATCTGGATGATAATTAAAGGAGGGGAAGGAAAAAAAAAAATTCAGGGACTCACTGAGTATGCTTTCCTCGGCATGGGCGCTGGAGGCAGAGACTGACCTATGGAGTTCTGGGGGCATCCTGGCAGTTCCTTAGCTGGAATGAGAAAAGGAAATTAGATCACGGTGACAACAAAACTTTCCACGTTTCCAGAGCAGAAAAAGGATTTGAGCGAATACTCATACAACTCACACGCAACGTTACTCACAAGCTCTTTCTTTAGCTTCTGTTCGATTGAGGGGTCCTCTGCTGAAGCTTTTATCGTTTCTGCAAATACAAAAAAAAAAAGGAAAAGAAAAGAAGAGAGTGAGAGTCGTACCATGATGGAGAAAAGAGCTCTTGAGGGAGCTCAAAGGGCTGTCAG
>VUQR01003553.1:8863-29232 GCA_015108515.1 Hemichromis elongatus
TCCAAATTAATAACTGGAGTGTATAACTGTATCACTCAGCCACAGTAACAGGGAGCTGCACACTTGCAAGCCAAAGCTCAAGTTAGGACTTGTTTTTCTGTCAACCCAAGGAACCATTATTGCGAATATCATATTGTTACGTGTCACTTGAACACTGTTGTGATTGTACAGTTAATTCTTCGGATCTTTTATCTAAGTGTCTTAAAAAGGAGCAGTAAAGGTCTTCCAAAATAAAAATATAGCAATAGCATCATATTTTCTATACAGTACATGTTTTAGCAGCTGCATAATAGGCTGTGAACCAAAGATGCTCAGGTTTCCGACAAATCTGAGCATTGCTGTTTTCTTCTTATTCATACATGAAGCTAACCTGTGAATGTGTATGTAACTTTCTGTCTAACTGGTTTGCTTGCTTGTATGTATGTGAATATGATTAAAATTCTATGTAATGGTGTGGTAATGTTTACCACACCTCTCCATCTGTCTTTTTTTTTGTTCTGCTCCTCTTTGTCTGCTTGTTTGAGTGTCTGTCTCCTGCTCTCTGTTTTCTTGTTGCTCAGGAAACTGTCATTTCTTTGAGGTGAAATATTCCACTGTTCTATTCAAAGGCATTGGGCAAACTTACTGTAAGGGTTTTCCCCGATTACATGCGGCTGAATAAAAGAACAATTCGCTCCATGAAGCAGCTTAACTAGAGATTGAGAGTCTTGCTTTATAATTGAGGTTAAACAAGTATTTTATTTGTGAAGAAAACAAATACAAAAATCCTTACATTAAAAAGAAAGATTATGAAAGGCATTGTCTAGGGGCAACCTTATGGCATGTGTTGGGTGCACATGGGCAAAAAATGCCTTTAACTGCTGAGTCATCAGTTTAATGTTGGAGTGCTGGATATTTACTTCTCTCTCCCCCCTCGATTTCCTGTCTTCACTGTGCTAAACAATAAAGATAATAAACTACAAGACTAGACTTAAATAATTTCTTTGGTGTGGTATTTAACTAATAATCCATTCATTTAGTTTTACACAATTAATAAAATGGTTCATATGGGCCAGATATCAGTATTTGAATATGTGCTAAAAATTAGTTAATTGTTAATTAATAAAGAGTAAAAAATGGTAATGCAATAATTTAGTTTTTCATGATTCTGTGAAACCTAAATATTCATTGTATTTTAAAATTATAGTATTTAAAAATTAGGCAAAGATTTTATCGTTCACACACACATACACTTGGCATTGTGGCCAAAACCATCAAACTTTGTCTAATCTGACCATAAACCTTTCTCCAGAAATCATGTTGCTTTCGGGTAGGGACTTGTTTTCTTGTTGTTTGTTACCCTCTCAGTCCATGACTGGCTCGAGCCTTGGTGTTTCCTAACAATTTCCTTTCATCTGAGGTGGACAGTTTGGGTCTTCTTCCAAACCTTGCCAAAGCGGTGACACATCCGAAAAACTTGAACCTACGTAGAGTTGTTTGAACTGATCTTGGAATCTGCAGTTTTTTAGAAATGCCTCCAAGAGACCTTCCCAACTTTTGTAAACCTACCAGTATCCTTAGATCTCCACAGGGTTTTTAGACTTTATCATTGTTCTCCATACTGGTTAACCCAGTGAGTGTTGTTAAACAAAACCTTTTTATGCTGGCAAAAAAAAAAATATCAGTTGAAACTCTTCGATCACGATCACTAATGAGAAACTCATAGGTCCTAAATGACATCATGGAACCTTTAGGACTGCTTATGAAAACATTTAAGTGATTTTATGTCTATATTTGAGCTTGTGTGGGTTAGATAAAATCCAAAATAAATTCAAACTTTGTACACCATGTACAAACTTGTGCATCTTGTTTTTTGGACTCAGATGGATACTGTACAATGATTCAGTTACACTACCATGGCATTAACCTCATGATTAATGTAGGTAAACTACTGCCCACAACTGTAGTTCGAAGATGAATGTAACCGTCAAGATGTCAACTACTGGTTTGTAAAGTCTTTTTATGGAGCCTCCAGCTGTCTGAGAAAATGAGGAGATCACACAGTTATTATCTCACGTCTTGTGATTTACAATTGACTTTAATTAAATCGTCATAGTTTTAAAAATGAACTAATTGACTAACCAACATAGTTCTCAAGCTTTTTCCAGTTCTAATTCAATACTAACATTATTTTTCACTGTGCCATGCAACAGATTGCTGTTCAGGGTGTACCGTGTCTCTTGATTAGAGGAAGGAAACTGATGGATGGATTTTCACTCTTTGACAAGCATTTGTTGGTCACAAATGGCTCCAATACAATTTGTACTGAGGATTTTTAACCATGTGTCAATTTTGTCCATGTGTCAATTGAGTCCTTAGTCTTTTGTCACTCGAAAAAAGTTGAATGTAGTATTGTTTACTTAACTAGCAGGTTAGCTACCAGGAAAGTGCCTAACACAAAAAGAAATCACACAGTGCCCTGTCCAGTATAAATTTTTGACAAATTTTAACATCCATCTGTTTTTCAGCAACAATAGAAATGCACAGATGTATCCGAATAGCATGCCTTTTGATTGATATAATTCTCTTGGTAAATAATATAATATTTTATCAGCCTCTCAGTTTTAGAACATTTTCGTTTGTATCCTGGATCTAAATGCCATTATGAAACAATTGACAGTGGCCATATAAGAGACTTGCAGGTGATGGTTTCACATAAGGGCTTAAAACAAACAACGATTGTATCTAATAAGGTAAGCATGTCAGTAGTTAGATAACATTGTTGAAGATTTTTAATGTGTTAAAAAAACAAAAACCATCCATCTTATTGTATGGTAAAGTATTGACTCAATTTTTGAAAAAAAAAAGTACCGCTTACCCTTTTTGTGGCCAAGTGTATCGTGTGAGGTGATTGAGAAATATATATTGGTGAGTATTGGGTTATGTAGGTCACGATTATGTGGTGGCCTCATTGGGTGTTAGAGGTGATATGAGGCAGAGGGAAGAAGTGCCCTTTATGGGTGGCAGAGTAGTAGATCCAGTGTGGAGGTGTCTGGCTGTCTGCCCAGACATGCCATGTGGGCTTCAGATGGCTGGATGAAATGAAAGGAGAGAGGGGCACACACTCTCTAGCTGCTGCTGATCACGAACAGCAGTTTTGTGATCTGTTCGCTTTGCGTAAACCTTTTCTTTGTTTCTTCTTTTTTTTTGTATTACACATGTGCTGGCTGTTTTTCAGTGTGTTTTCTTATCTTACACATTAAAGGAAGTTTTTTTGTGGTTTGCTGGTAGCTGACATACCAGTACAGCGAATAGTAGACCTGCCATCAGGACAACTAAAGCCTCTCGCTGCTTTCTCAGGATATGAAAGAGACCACCAGTGACATCAGAGAGACTGATCTAGGCTAATGAAATCTCCAGATGCCAGCAGTCACCACAGCCACTTTGACTAGTCAGGTTTGTTCTGTTAATGGGCTGTGACATGTTTTGTACCTGTAGGATTGTGCTTGTGATGCTTAAATGTGACAATATGCCAAGTCATATCTTTATCATAATGAAATGATCAGATTTGGAACAGCCAGTGAAGACAGCTTTTTTTCCCTTATCTTTGTTGTTGTCATTGCTGAGCTTCTGTGAACCAAAAGCACGATCCTTTCAGTCCTTGTCGTGGGAAAGACTGAAATTACATCGCTCTCATGGTGGACTATTTTGAGCTCCCAAAGAGAGTGGCAGAGGGCAGGCGGCAGGTTCTAGTGACTAGTCCGTACTTAGAGCAAGAGAACCCCTCTGGTCCCTCCAGCCTTCAATTTTTTACTGCTCAAACACTTTGCGATCTTAAGGAGGAGAGAAGTGGAAGAATGCTGTGTGCCAAAATGTCAGGTGAGTGTGTGCCGGCACTCCCAGACTCTGCCCAGGTGTGTTTTATGTGTGTGTTGTTTGTCTAGACCAAAAGTCACTCAAACAGGTGTCATCACAATAAAAAGTGTCACGATATTTGTTAGAAATAATATTAAACTTTCTCTGGATAACTGCAAGAGACATTGCATTTTGTGGTTAAGTTAGAGAAAAAGGTTTCATCTCAGCTTAAAATGTGGTCATCAGTTAATTTTGCCAGTTAATTTTTGTTTGCATTGTTTCAGCTTTACTATGTTAATTTCTGCTGTACCTGAGACTTTTGTTTAGAACATCATGCATTTGAATATTTAATTGAAATTTTAAGCTTTTTGGTCAAACAACTGTTTTATTATTTTTATTATTTCCTAAGAAACAACTGTTTTATTATTTCTTAGGAAAGGAAGTCAGGTCTTTTGTTCAGTTGGTGACAGTTTTTAATCTGGAGGTAGTAATATTTCTATGAACATGGAGGTCAAACATCAGTCATATGTGGGGTCAACATGTAGAGTAAGATCAACACGTGGGTGCCCCCCCCCCCCTTAACCCTGCTGATTTAAGAGGTTCCTAGCACCTTGTGTGATGAATGAGACATTTGTTTCCTGGGGCGAGGCATGAGTAACTATGTGTGGCATCTGTCTAGTTTAAATTTAGTGTAACTGAAGCTACCGCTGGCTGTGCTGTATCAACATGTCAGAGGCTGCATTACCCCAGAGAGAAAGCTGTCGTACTCCTGCATCTAGTTTCATTTATTTTCTGTCTTTCTCTTGTCCCCTTTTGTCATGAGGTGTGGCTTGCTGCATCAGGATTTGGGTGGGTTAAATCCCACTTTATTTTAGGCTTTTCCTCAAAGCCATATTTCTGTCATTGTCTGGTAATGGCAGCTCCTCCTATGTCCTTGTGTTCTGTTTTTAAAGATCAGGTCTGGACCAGGTTATCAAACTATTAGCTTATCAGTGGTAGAACACGTTACATAAGTGAGAAAATGACTTGAAGCTAACCAAAAAAAGAAGACTTCTGGAGTATTAGTAAAATTTTCAGTAGGCAGCCATGTGGCTGAGTATACTTACTCTACTAGATATAGATGTATGGAATGCAGACCACGTGCACTTTTGACAGATGGGCTAAACAAAATTTAACAATTGTGAATCGACATTGTGGTAATATATTAACTTGTCAGGTTGTTATGTAAACCTCTGGTGCCTTAGGCCAAAAATCAGTAGTACAATTTTTACCTAGCACAATTTGGCTCTGGCTATGTTAAAATAAATTGTGTATACACTGTTATATGAAGAATTCTTATAGTACTGTTAAAAGGTGATGGTACACACACACACAATGTGGTATAAATATTATATCTGGTGATTTTCATATGAGTATACACACAATTTTGGGTTGGTATTTAAAAAAGATTTAACTTTGTAGAGCTTTAAAAAGACGTGAAGGAAAGGTTTCTGCGTTTGGAGTTCTATCTGGATATATAACCACTTCCATTTGTGTTTTTTGAAGGGGAAATTGCTGTCTTCCTGTTTGCTCCTTGATTATTTCCTGCTAGTTTTTCACCTTTTTTTTTGGCCAGATTTCAAGCTGATGATAAAGAGTAGCATGGATGTTAGAAGGCTCTCCCCAAAACAGAGCTGGTGGACTCTTTTCTTGAGGGTATGACTCTATTATCACGTCATTTCTTCTATCTGTGTGAGGAACTTAAGAGAATGAGAAATGGTTCTTTTGCTGCAGTAGTGTAATTTACTCCTGTGTTAAGGATGATCAAGGCCTACAGGTTTAGGTAGACACTTTTGGGATTAAAAAGGTGTGTTGGAAAATGAAAAAAACATGTACAAAATAAATAGATGGCTCTGAAGAATTTAGTTTTTTGTGCAAGTGGAGTGTACAAATGCCAACTCTTCCATCTCTATCTGCTCTGTATTTCTCCTCATACACTATGCCTCCTGTGCTTTCTCCTTTTCTCTGTCTCTCTTTCACTTGCTTGCTCTGTTTTTTTCACTCCCTCTTCCATGCTCTTTCTCTCTCATGCTCCCTCTCCCCAGTTGACTTTTTCAGGCACATGCACAGTCAGCCCTGACAGATTGTTTAAATGTCACCCCTGCTAGCAGTAGCCTCTGATGTTATCTCCTCTGGGTTATTGCAGGCCATCATGCAGCTAGCTCTCCTGCTCCACTGAAAACCAATACATGCCTGTATCATCAGCAAGGTTTTGTGATTACATATTTATAGACATAAAAAACTAGTTGTTTAGAATAGTGATGTTAGTGGGGAACTTTGAACAAGCATTTTGACATAAAGGATGAACCTCTTTACTCAAAAACATATGATTACGTGCAGAACTGGTCACTTGGGGCAAAACTACTATGTGCTTTGGGCAATATTGAGAACTTTATTTGAAATTACTTGACCTACTTTTTACTTTCTAACTACAGAAACATCATGCAAATATTAAACTTTAAAGTTACATTTTCAAAACTAACATTTTCAGGTAAAGCTCTGCAAAAAAATAGTAATTTTGACATAAAAACAACTGAGACACATGAGGCTGTCTGCAAGTACAGGATGCAAGACAGAAGATAAATGGCAATCATCTAACATAGCTCACAACACTAACTGAAATCAGCTATCCAAGACTAGCTGAAGTTCTGTGATGCTATGGTCAGGTCAAGGTGGTCATGTTTAGCCGCGTTTCTGACTTGGCGCCTGAACTGTTACTCCCACACACTCTGTTGAGATGCGCTGTTGGTTCCTCAGCCAAGCACTTTCATCAAATGTGTGATCCTGTGGTTCCTGTCACACTGAACAACAAAACATCAGTAAGGTAATGCAAACCTGTCTCACCATGGTTTAACCCCCGCTTGTGTTCCCTGTTATTTGGTGAACAAATCAATGCTTCGTGAAAGCAAAACCCCCATCTGTATATTGAAGGGCGTGTGCTGTTTTATAACACAAACAAAAATGTGGTACTGTGACTGTTTTATGTTGATTTTGTTGTGTTTTTTAACAGTTGGATATTATAATTATAATTTATACATGCAACAGGCTAATTAGTTTTGTTGTTGGATGAAGACTTTTTGGCAGGTTTGGTTAGTTTAATTTTCTTTAACACTGCATTTTTTTAAGTTCTTTAGTTTTTAATTATAGTTTGTAAATCGGTTTTATATATGAAATTCACATTAAGCATTTCACTATAATAAATTAGTCTAATAGGTGCACTAAGTATTAACTGTTAATGAGAGCTTTTTGTAGTATTAAATAAATGTACCTCAAACACAGTTAGCGATGTGTTTGAGGTGGATCTTAGTACTGTGGTGAGTATTTAGTTCAGGTGGTTACTTGGCACTCTGTGTTTATCCCATAATGTTATCTCAGCATGAGGTTGTTAATTAGGAGCTTAATTTAGCTGCCGGCATATGTTAACATTGGCTTAGCCTTCCATTGTTAATCCTCTGCTGGCTGGTGAGTCTTCTGTGACAGCAAAGGAAGGCTTTTTGATGTAATCTTAACATAACATTACAGGATAAGACAGTAGCACGGCTCCGCTGATGCAACATTAAAGTGAGACTCCTTTCTGTATATTGTGCTTTATATGTATATTTTACTTCATGACTCCTGATAAATCAACCCTGCATCATTGTTCATAATATCTTCATTTGTCTTTTGCTCCATCTCACTAAAAAATATATGTACACATACCCAGCAACCTAAGAGAGATATCTAGTAGACTTGGCCCAAACACAGTCAAAAAAGGTTTAGAGCCATAGGCATAGACCAGCCCTTACAATATGATTGTGCAAGTACATCACAGACGCTGTGTTTAGAAATGCTGGCAACCAGCCAACTGCAGATTTCTTGGAAGACCCAATGAGAAGTCCTTAAATTCACTATTTATGAGCTCTTCTGGTAATTATAGTAAATATCAGTTTGAATTCAGATGTTAAAAATAAGTAATGTTTTTAATCTACATTTTTATTAATTTTTTTTTAAAAAGTTGTTGCCAAATGATTGTAAATTTTTTACCTAAATTGATCAAGCTGTTTCAATTTTTGATTACAGTCATTAAGTCACGGTTAATCGCTGACGCGGTTTTTTTGTGTCACAGCAAATTAAGCCTGCTAAAATCCACGCAGTGAAGTATTAGATTTTGATTAAATGTAGAAAAAGGACTGATATCAGATATATAATGTGCATCTGTGTTATAGATAATTGATAGATGTCTAAATGTTGAAAGGAAAAAAAGGAAGCGGTTAAAAAAATATTTCGCTTGCATTGCACATTTAGAGTTTTTACTTTTTACTATACACAGAGTTAAAAAAAAGTGTCAACTCTTTCAAAATATGTTAATTGATAATTTCACTGATGTATATGGTTCAGTTCATGGCATGTTGGCACACTTGCTCTGGTCCGTTGATCAGCAGCTCTTGAGGAAAACTGAAAGAGGAGACTGGGCAAAACACAAAGACCTCTGTACAGGGGATGTAAGCAGAGCCTGTTCTAATCAACCTGCTTGCCCACCACAAAGGGAACCCTGGCTTAGGTTACCCTCTTGCTCCAGCACCACATGCTTTTGGGTTTAGTTGGTAACCTAAGACAACAATATATATTAGTGCACACGCACAAACACATGCAAAGATCGCTCATATACCCATACAATAAGTGCAAAAATGCACAGGAAGGCACAGAGGCACAACCACAGACACACAGGAACGTACACACATTCATACACCACCCACTCGTTCATACCCATAAACTTGCACATAAGCACAAAGAGAGGTCGAGAGAAAGCTCTTGGGCGCACCAGCAGAGACTTGCAGCAATGAGCAATGAGTTTGTCATCTTCTTTGGGGGAGACAAATCCTTCCCTCTCTCTGTAGTAAACTAGACTTTCTGAGAATGTGGGCCTGTGTGTCATTGCTGGTCACAAGACCCTGACACACTTTGTGTGCAGTGAAAGCAGGAGGCGGGAGGGACAAAGTCTCTGTGGATTAACCCCCAAGTGAGAATCCCCATGCAGTGTGACGGTCAGCCAGAGGCCCGTTGAGTTTCCTGTCAAGGAGCTAATACCACTATTGCCAGTGGATCAGGCTGCTCTCTGTGGTTACCGTAAAAACACAGTGGCCTTGGTGGTGTGTCAAAAACATCCACCATTCCATGCTTCACTGTAAGATCTCCCAGTGAGGTGGAGCTATTATTAGCTTAGGTACAGCAAAGCCTCTTAGAGATCTTTATTTAACCAGATTGGCTGTCTAATGTATGGACACTTGAGGAGTTTGTGACGCACGGGGCTTTCAGGAACAGGGAAGAGGCTTTGCAACCAATGCCATTGATAAAACAACAATGCTACTACTGTCCTGCTCCTCTCTTCACGTTTGGTCTCCTCTCATGCCCTCTCCTGCCCTCTCCTGCCCCACCCTATCCTACTCCTCTTAAATGACTGGGGTTTGGCTCTGACAAGGGGGTTCCCCACCACCCACCGGTTTCCTTGCACTGGAAGGTTTTAGGTAGCAGTCTAATCTTAACTCAAAGCAAGTAAAGGGCTGTGAGCCAGGTAACGTTGTTGCCCCCGATCTGACCCTCATCTGCTACTTATTTATTCACAGTCTGTTGAGGTGGAAAAAAATACACAGAAGTGTAATAGCTGATAAACTTTCTTACCTAAATTTTACCTGTAATATAATAATAAATAAGCTACTATAGAACACAGAGAAGAACAAGTATGATAATCACCATTAAAAACTAAAAGATATCAATTTGAACTTTGAGCAGCTGTGGTATAACAGTTCTATAACTGAAGTTAACGAACACCGCTGATACCGTAGGGCTACCTGGCAGCGGGATTTCTCATTTGTCATCTGAGGAGACTGAGTCATGGACTTTTCTCGAGACAAGTTGCTCTCATTACTTTCACCAGGCCAACACAGACATCTAATGGAAAGTCCAAGACTCCTTCACAGTGTTTTTTTTTAAGTGTCTTCAACACAAAAAATATACAAACAAAGTAATTATGTTTGGATGAACATAATTACATTATTGATCATTATGATTTATTTATTACATAATTAAACTATGTTGGGGGAGCATTGAGGTACATTTCTGCCTACTTTGGTTTATCTAGAATTCTTGTTATTTAAAAGTGACTTTTTATTTATCAGATAACTTCGATTGTCTTTATACTAATAAACCATCTTACTCTTCATGGACCTAAGTTAAAAAAAAAACAACCAAAAATACTCTGCACGTAATGGTATAGTAGTAATAAGATGGGCACAGAAAAGGTTAAGTTAAGTGTGCCGTTTGTGGCAAACTTCACAACGGTTCTCATAATTTGTGTGAGAAGCACAAAGACAGTAGCAGATTACCATTCAGCCTCTGGAAATGGCTGACCCTGTTTTTTTAAGTAGTTCATTAGCTTGTGTTATTTGCAAAACCCAGACAAGAAAACCAGAGGATTCAAAAGACAATCAGCAGTCAGTTTACAGCTTTCTCACTATTGTGTAGCAATTCAGCAATTGCGGGTATAACCAAGCCCTTTAGCATTTAGCATAGCCTTACCGACTGCAAAAGCTAGTTTCCTGAGTTTGTGATATGTTCTGCCAGGAGACCACTACTACAATATTTGAGTGCAATGTTGCGTTTTCCTTCTCTGGCCTGTATGGTGTTACGCAACAGCACCACCTCAGAGAAGCAAGAGGAAGGCATTATTTCTTAGATTATTCTCTTCTTTCCATTTTGTACCTTCTTTCCTGTCCTTCTCTTTTTAAAATTTTGTTTATTACAACAGTTAACTTAAATAATATTCTAAACACGGCTGTGTGCTACATTGCACTGATATTTATATATCTGCTCTGACCATCTCCTATTTCTCTATAATTTTACAATTGTGCAGTGTAGATATTAAAACCCCTCAAGAGTGTCCTGGACAATATAGGCAGCAGTTTAATAAGAAGTAGTAACATAGATTAATAATGCACCCATAAATGCACAAAAGTACCACATACACAAAAACCATTCAAATCTTCCAACCGAAGGTTAAAGCGTCAGAATAAATATAAACATTTTAATATGCAAGTGTTAGTTGATATTGGAAGAAACAAAGATACTTTTGTATTTACACTAATCATCCTTACTCTGCGGAGTTAAACATTTTGCGTCCCAGACAGAAGAACAAACTGCTATGGATTAAGCCCCAGTCATTAAAGTTATATGTTTATACATTTCTGTACTGTGTCATTTCCCAGTTGACGTTATCAGTGAATCAGAGGATACAACAGTTTCCTCCTTCTTCTTCTTCTTTTCTGTTGTCCTTCTCTTGCTCTCTGTCAGTCAGATGTTGTCGTCAGAGGATACACTGCTGGGTCTTGTGACAAGCAGGCAGGGCCAGTGAGAAGCCGAGCAGCTATAAATAAAAGGCTTGCTGCTGCTGCCACTTTTGTTGCTGTTGGACACAGATGGCAGGCAAAATCATGGATGCATACTCTCTTTCCAGAAATGTTTTGCTTTTTATAAACTTCTTCAAAACTGGCCTTGACGTCTGATTTTAAAAAGCTGTCATACTGTTGTTATCAGTCCATCACTTAAAGAGGAAATGTTTATGAGAAGTCCCAATATAAGGTCGATCTATCTGTGTTTGACAATTTAACAAAGATTTAAGTTTTGTTATAGCCTTGATTCCTGTTTCAAATTTAAGAAAGCTGTATTTTTAGATGGGTAGGTACACGCAAGGAATATGGGGAAGTGTTTTGCAATGATTTCACAACCTTATCCTGTACAGGCTTCAGTGTGGTTTTAGCTAAGCTTAGTCATTGATGTCGTACTTGAATGTTATGCAGCTCTTTTAGTGATATAAATCATTTTATTTATTTATTTTTATTTTTACACTAGAGCAGACCTTATATTCATCATAGAGTGAAGGCTTTACAGAAAGTCTGATGTTACATGATGATTACATTGTTTGACTTTGTTTTTCTCCATTGAATATGCACTTTTTGTAAACCTTTTTTTGTGATTTAAATATAGCATTATTGAAGTACTTAGTTTTGAACTTCCCTTTTCTGTCTTTGACCATGGCAAAGAAGTTTAATAGTTGACTTATAGAAGTTAGTTCAAGCGAGTAATCGACAGGTATTAAGAAGCCCTTTAAACATGTATTTTACAAGCACACATGAAGCAAGCCAGCAGCACCCCCGCAAAAGCATTAATGAGTTTGAATGTGTTGCCACAAGAAGTGTTGCGACTGTTCATGTAGTCTTTCAACTGATAAGCTAAGCTTGAGGTTGGTAAATGATGCATGCAAACATGTTCATGCAGGGGTTACATTTCAAATTCTTCTCAGAATGACCCAGGACTAAATTAGGATCTAATAACCAGAAAGACCAGCAATTTAAACATTGAGACTGAGTCTCATTGTTTTCAGTATGGTCTTTTTTGTCTTTCATCCAGCCAGCAATTCAAAACTTTGTTTAAGACTTGTTATTGAGTAATTTTTGGTTGACTGTTAGAAGGCAGAGGTATCATAAGCAGAAACTTTGCAAATGAAGCCAGTGAAGGCTTTTATATGTGACAGTATCTCTACAAGTGCAACATATGTGAAACACTAAGAGGGGGGCATTCCAAAGGCAGCAGTGAGCATAGCAATGGAAGTTTATCAATAAACTCTAACCAAATAGTGCCAATGCACACAATTGGCTCTCATCTATTTGTTTGTGTGTGGGTGTGTTTGTGTGTATATGCTGGCTGTGCCGGATGACCTTTTGTATAAATAGCCTGCCAGCACTAGTTGTGATGACAGCCGACAGCACGCACCGTTGTGTGAACTTGTTTCCTGAGTAGTGCTGTTCATCGGTTATCCCTCTTGGAATGATGCCTGTATGACTGTCTGCTACCCAGCAACACCCTGGCATCTAATTTCCTGAAGCTGGACTCAAGTGCAAGCTTAGGAGACAACCACACAAATGACCACATAATGCTATTTTTTTTTTTTTTTTTAATTTGGGTGACCACAAAAGGGGTTTGTGTGTATTCTTTGTGTAGTGAATAGTTATTTGAAACAAAGAGTGGCGTAAGCTAAATACACTTACTAGTACTAGGAGAGCTGCATTGTCAGCCACTGGACACATTTTATCTCTTTTTATTTCTTTAAAATGTAACAGACCAGGAAACCTAGCAGATATTCAGACCTCAAAAATTCTCACAGTGTCTTGATTCCTTTAATGTTGACATTTTAGTTTTGGTGTTATATTCTAAGTTTGGTCGACTCGCTGAAGTCGTACGCAGGAACATTTAGGGGAAAACTCATTGCTATATCCTAATCTTCTCTTCCTTTTCTTCTCATAGATCTGGAGCCTGATGACAACACATCATTTTATATCCTGAATGTGGGCCAGCCCCAGTCTGTGGTCAATAACCACCAGTCTATGAGCTTGCCTCGCCATGGCATGCCATCTCACTCCCAGATCATCAACACTTCACGCCTTCAGACACAAAAACCAGGATCTGAGCCCCCATGCTATGATACACAAGACTCTAAGTATGGTACCTCCCCCATGCTGCCTTCTGCTCCTGTGGAGGCACCAAAGGCCTTTGAGTGCCCAAGTATTCAGATCACATCCATCTCCCCAAGCTGCCCGCAGGAGATGGATGCTAACGAGGAGGATCTAAGGGCCAATGGCCCTGATGGGGACTACCATAGTGACAGGCCCTTGTCCAGAGACCACCTGTATTTGCCACTGGATCACTCCTACCGGGACTCTTCTCTCAGCCCCAGTCCATGCAGCAGTCTCTCATCTAGGAGCTGGTTCTCGGATGCCTCCTCTTGTGAATCATTTTCACATGTCTATGATGACGTTGACTCCGAGCTGAATGAAGCAGCAGCCCGCTTTAACCTGGGCTCCCCTCTTACTTCCCCGGGCTGTCCCTCTCCTCAAACTGGTGGAGGTGGAGTTATGGAGGAGCAGCCCCACTGGCAGCACCACCAGCCCACATTTGTGCACCAGTCCCACTCCATCAGCTTGTCTCCCAGACAGTCGCCCTGCCACTCGCCACGCACCAGTGTCACTGATGAGAATTGGCTCAGCCCACGGCCGCCTTCCAGGCCTTCCTCACGTCCCAACTCACCCTGTGGGAAGAGGCGTCACTCTAGCGCTGATATTTGCTATCCTGGCTCTTTATCTCCCCATCACTCACCCACACCCACGCCAGGACCTTCACCTAGGGGCAGCGTGACAGAGGACACTTGGGTTGGCAGTCCTTCTATAGGCATGTCACCATTTCAGTGCTGCCCATCAGAGGCAGACATCCCTTCCAAGACCAGAAAGACCTCACAGGACAGAACAACTATGCAGACCGGGAAAGGGGAACTGGGACTAGATGACCCGGGAAATATGTCTCCTAATCTAGACTCCCCTTCAGAGGAGGCCTTGCACAGCTTGAAGAAGGATGGGCCCGCCGAACAGTTCCTCTCGGTGCCCTCGCACTTCTCATGGAATAAACCCAAGCCTGGTCATACACCTATATTCAGGTAAATATGTTAATGTTAAATGAGTGAAAGCATAAAGAAGTGAAGAATTTTCACATAACAATTTAAATTCAAATATATTCTAATTTTGTGGAAGAGTGAGTGGGAGGTAAACCATCTGGGGAAAAAATCAGTTGAGAGCAAGGGATAATTCTCCATCTTGTTCTTTTATAATATCTTCATGTTGTACTTACTGTTTGTTTAAAAGAAAAGACCCTTTTAGACATGGGATGCCAGGGTTTTTCCTGGCATAACACTAACCTTTGGGTAGTGTCTATACATGTAAGCAATACTGCTCCGATGGATTGGATATTAATGACACTTAAGAAACTCAATTACCTTCCTTTTTTGCATATTTTATGAACAAGAGTGAATTTTTTAGACATTTAGACTTGGCCTAACTCTGACAGAATCACTCTACACATTCTCAGTATTTTCATTGTCCAAAGGAGTTGATAGGCTTATGGCAACAAGCAATGTCATAGTAAGTGTAGAAATACTTTTGAACATTTAGGACTTTGTGTTATTTTTGCTATTAGCAGAGTCTCTCTGCCTCTCTCTCCATGTTGTAGGATTTGGATTAGCAAATATTAGTTATAAATTAAGGCCATAGCAAAGTAGAATAGGATATACTTAATTAAAATGCATTCTCTAGCAAGAGCAGCAACTGACAGATATGCAAGAGAGGCATGTTTGTGCCTTTCGTGTATCTCTGTCCATGCAATTGAATGGAGTTTGGACTTGTTTGTTGTTTAAAGTAATATAAAAATGTGATCTGCTAAGATTTCTTTTGTGACTTTTACAAAGATTTGACCAAGGCACTTAATTGTACATATATCAGCAATATTAGAAAAACAGATTCTTTGTGGATGGCCTCCAGAATTCCCATGTGATCTGGTGATAGCTGTCCCTTTATCACATTTTGTGAATTATTAATTTGATCCCCACTTTGTAAAACAGCACGTTGTCAGTCTTAAAACACTTAATAGGTCAAGGTTACTCCACAGACCTGAGCGTTGAATGTTTTTATGAGTGTTGTGAGCTGTCATTAAATTTGAAACATTTTTGATCTAGGTGAGAACAGTACACTCTACAGTGCAGCAAATTTGTATCATGGTGCATGGTATATGAATAATAGGACTGTTGATGGCACTCTAGATCAATGGGCAATATTGAGGGAACTTTGAGCTCTATATTAGCACTACAGACGTGGCAGTGGTTTAACATTGTGTATGTGTAAAGAAATGGAGTATATATTTAAAAACCTACCAACATACAAAGAAATATGAGGAGAAGTGTGCTGTCTGTTCTCCAATGTGTGTAGCAGATGAAGACATGGCCTTGTTTATGTATACTGGCCCCTAGCTCTGTAAATCAGCACAGGGCGCATATGGCATGAGGGGCACACACAAATACACACACACACACACAAACGCATTCATAGACATAACACAAATGCTTGCTCACTTAGCCATAACACTATCCAGACAATAATAGGGTCAGATTTATGATGAGTCTCAGTTAGACTTTTGCACTTTGACCTTCTAAAGGCTTTTTTAGACATGGGATCTGTGACATTAAAGGCTCCATTAATCTGTGAAAGGGACAAAATTAATGCAGGCACAGGTAGGTAAATGTTCTCCATGCTCCATGGCTCCATGGAGAACTTCTCTTGATGTTGATGAAATTAGCCATGGTACTTAGGTATGCAGTGAAATTTTACAGCATGTCAGTTAACATATCAGAGTCTTGTAACTGGTGGGGATATAGTTTGGTAATTGATTTGTTAATTATTTAAGTAGTGATAAAAATGTTCCCATACACATTTTGGTAAACTTTGGTAAACAGATCAGACAGTTACTAAACAAAATACTGAAGTGAAGTAAACAGAGCGATTTGCTTTTAGATCCTGATTGGCCCTGTCACATGCTTGGGTTAATCTATTATATAAAATTATTGATTATCTCTTTGTTACGTGTATAAATGCACGCTCTTACTTGGGAGAAAATCTAGAAAAAAGACTTTGCCTTGAAGAAAAAAATTAACTTTAGTTCCTGTTGATTTTTGTCAAAATTTAGATTTGTTTTGATAGTTAATTGTCCTGTCACAGACTCTTTATCAAGGATCAAGGTTTTAAATGTCACTAAAATGTGCTGCACTTTGTGCCATGTATAATCTCGCAAATACACACAGTATCAGATTAGTTTTTACAGTTTGACTAACCTTAGCAATGTTAGCAGCAGTATCCTTGATTTCATTCAAGCTACTATATACAAACTGGTGCAGAATATCACTTTGGTTTATATTCGGTTTACTTTCCCACTCGCTTGTTTACAACTTTAATTTGCAGGAGTATAGACTGAGACGAAGCTGTCTGTCAGAATTGCAGCCCTGGGTAATGGCCTGTAGCGATGTAATATCATTGTACAGATCACTGTAGTTGTAGGTTAATGAAATAAGAATGTACAATTCACCAACTGGTATTTCTGGCACCGACTAGAAAGGGCAGCAGCATTTGTCAACAAATATCTGGTCTTCATGATTAAAGACTTTATGGTAAATTTAAAAGTTAAAAGAAGCATTTCAATTAGAACTGGGCAATAAAAAGAAAACTCAATAGCAATATAAAACATTGTCAGCATAAAGTCCATCCATGTATGAGCCTCACTGCCCATTTAATTGAGACAGTACTCCATTTCATATGCCCTTTATTCTATTTGGAGTGGACCACAATTGATTGTCAGTTTGTTCTCTTTCATTTAGATGTTTCTTGAATTTGTGCAGAGTATATAATATAAAAGAAGTAAGTAAAGTAAAAACTTTTGATTGTTTAAACGAATTAACTTCAAGCATATTTTTTAATCCATGTCTTTCTTATTTAAGCTAGTAGGTGTTCATCTTGGCATAAACAGAAACTTTAGATGAGACTGTTTGTGTTTTGCAGTACTCATCTTAAGTTGGCTGCGTGCATAAACATCTCAGTAGCAGTGTTTTGAACAGATGTCCCACATGGAATGAAAAATTAGCAGGGAGTTGACACTTGGTCTTACAAAGAATTTTGTCATGCTCTACTTCCTGAGCTGTCTGCAGTGACAAATTGATGTCATTCGTAACATGAGCTTTATTTTAAACAAAAAGTCCATTTTAGTTAGTAATAAATGTTTCGTGTGCAGCTCCTCCCAGTAAACAGCAACAACACTAGCTTAGATTAGATTTTGAAAATAATAGAAAGGACAAATATGAAATAAATAATAGAACTTACATAAAATTATTGTTTGAAGGTCATGCATTTTATACTTGCTGCTAAATCGTGGAGAAGCCAATTAAGATGTGCCGAATTAAAGTAAGAACCTGCAAATAAAATGCTATTAGACCTTGCAATTTTTGCAGGTTGTGTGGATTGCAGGAATACTTCATAATATGGAAAGATTGAAAGTGGGAACATGGAGGCTATTAAAAAATCTAGGTTGTGGGAATGTTGTTGTTTGAGGAGCACCTACACTATGGCTTAGACATTTGAGAAAGGTTATGCTATGTCAGAACAGAGGCCACTGCCCTGCCTTGTCACAAGCTCATATTTCTTCTGTCCTCCCCTGCTCCTGTCACCATAGCAGCCATGCAAACCCATACTACGTCGGTGGTTATGTCATGGCTACTAGGAAGAAAACATAAGGCTCTGTTATGCTGTGTGGGAGCTTCAATACTGTTACATGCTCTCAGTCAAATTCTAGCTTGAAAAAACTTAAAATGATTGAGAGTGACAAACTGATGATTTTGAAATTGACATAGTACTACATTTTTTGGTTGTTTTTTTTTATATCATGGCACCAAGACATAATAACCTATAGTAAGATGGAAAGGAAGGACAAATAAAAATAAGTAAACAAAATCAAGCATTGCTGAAAGTGTAGAGTATTTCCAAGTGCAACATTGCACCATATATATGATTGGCACATCTTTGTGTAAGAAGTTACATTTTAAAGTGGTAGGAGAAGCTGTATAGTATAGCTCAGTTGGTGTGAAATCAACAGCTTCAGTTAGCTGGAAAAAACATTTATATAATATCAGAGACTTACCTTTTCACTCTAAAAATAAGTCTTCCTTGTGGGTTTATGTTGTTTGGTAGTTTAAGAAGTGAAACAGCTCCCCTGAAAGCCTGACTCATATGTCCTTTATTCAGTTTGATCAGACTGCTCGTGAGAAGCGTCTGAAAATTGAAAAGTTAGCCGGCCATACTGGCTAAAACTTTACAAACTTTCCTCTAAAATTATTTGGGCTGTCAAAATTCTGTCATACACTTGAGAGTAAATTTTGATGGTCGTAGCCTGCACTGTGTTAGTAGCAGACAAAAACAAATGAAAAAAATAATAAAAAAGGGCACTGCACAAAGAGCTTACAGTGACGAGTACTCAGGTATAGATGATGAATGAAATTTACTTAAACTTGTAACTGTCTAAATTACTGAGTCAGTAACTGTTTCAGTCCTTTAATGCCCAGTTGCATGTATTGACACGCATCTGAATATGTGTCTTGTACTAAAGAAAGAAAAAATAACATTACACACGTACAGCTAATCTTGTCAGTGAAAGATTAGGTGATCATGAAAAAATAACAGAATTAAAAACTGTGATAATTTATATGCTAATGAGAGATCTAATAAAGTATTCTTCACCTATAATTAGTCTGGAAAGCAGCTTTTTTCTTTCATTATATTGTCAATATGTCAAAATGTGTTTGGGAACATGGCACTCTACTCTCAAGTCATTATTTTTTTAATGTTCTTAAAAATATTGAAATAAATCATAATTAAAAACAAATACGTGCAGTAATAGACAAATAAAATAAAATGAATGAATAGGCCATGGCTCTGTTAATATTAATGGCTCACAGTGTTTACAAAATGTTTTGGGGATAAACTGATCTAATGCACTCAAGTGGAGAGACCTAGTTTCTCTGTGGAGAAGGCCATTGAGTGTTTTGTTTTCGAGTGCAGCTGTTCAAATATGATTGTGGGCTACACAGATAACAAAAAGAGGCTCAGAGGAAAAGCACACACAATGCTCGCCCATGCAGTGTGCAGCACATAAAATATATACTTCTATAGTATGCTCACAGACCCACACACAGATTAATATGCACTGTCTGACACACACTCTTGTCCTACCACCTATTCACTGACCCACACAGTAAAAGAGTAAAGACTCAGACAAAAAAAGTCCCTCTTAGGAAATGATTCACCGTTTAAGTCTCAACTTGACCTATAACAAGTGTTACGTTTAAGAACAGGATTCATATGTGTGGGTATTCCAGTGATTCACTGTCTGATGGGGCTAAACACACTGCATTTTATACCCCCATTTTGTACCCGTTGCACCATTTCAGCCCATGATAGGGGATTACCACTTTTTCAGTCTTTTGAATGCTTAAAGACATGTTTAAGACAGATTGCTGTCTTCAGCTATTAGCTTTAGATTGTGCTGCTTGACCTTTTATGACTGTTAATTATCTATCTTTATTTAAATAACATAATAAGAATGTGCCCTCTTAAGGCTCAAGCTTTTGGATATTTTGAACAACACAACTCTTACCAAAGCTTTCATGTCTCTGTCTCTCTGTGCATGTGCATGCTTGTGGTATTCCCTTCCCTCCTCAGGACCTCCTCACTGCCTCCTTTAGATTGGCCGCTGCCAAGCCAGTTTGGCCAGTATGAACTGAAGATAGAGGTGCAACCCAAAGCCCACCACAGAGCACACTATGAGACTGAAGGCAGCCGAGGAGCCGTCAAAGCAGCATCCGGTGGCCATCCAGTTGTAAAGGTAACTCTTCCTGCTACTCAATTTTAAGAAAGAAAGGTTATAAAGATATTTACTGCTAACAAGCTTAGTTGTGTGTGTGTGTGTGTGTGTGTGTGTGTGTGTGTGTGTGTGTGTGTGTGTGTGTGTGTGTGTGTGTTTGTGTGTGTGTGTGTATACCTGCTGCG